>JAPVLO010001403.1:0-153027 GCA_027257055.1 Cephalopachus bancanus | reverse complement strand
TATTAATCTATTATGGTTTAATGTAGTGTCCTGTAATTCCACAACGATCAAAACTTATTCTTAAATTATAAAACCTTACCATGACTTAAATGAATTTCCTATGTTTAAACTTTAATTTTTGTAATGATTGACCTTTAATACTATGCTATATCCTATTAAGCCAATACCTTATCATTAATTCTTTTATAAATCGTATAGTAACTTTTTATATTTGAATAATGTAGCCCAAAGAAACAAAACAGCAAGCATAAGTTTACTCAAATATGCTCTAAAACGTAACTATAAGTGTATAAATATATATTTTATCCTACTAACAAGTCTACTCTAGAAATCATATAGTAGCTTTCACACTCCTGAGTAAGGAAATGCATGGCCACATGGCCTTGGGCTGAGGTAAACAGAGGCAGACAGAGTTTCGGTATGAAACAAAGGCATAGTTGCCAAGTTAATGGCTTTGGGCTGCAGACAGTTTTCGGTATTTAACAAAACAAAGACAAGGAAATGCATAGCCTGTAACGGGACAAAACCAATCGTTTCTGCCTGGCCAGGAACAGGGCAATAAGACTATGATGGTAATTTAGTCTCTAATCTTAGCTCTAGGGGAAACTGCTTAAGAGTTGACTCACCAGTCTACCAAGAAAATAGAAGTTTGAAAAATATCTAGAAAGAAATACAACTTGGAATCATATAAGATAATTCTGCTGAGCAGCTTTCCATCAGGCTTTACTGCCACGTATGCACACTGGTCACTAATCACACGCCAATATTATAGGTATAACTGACATCCTGTGTCAGAGGCGATCTTCCAGAGGGGCCTTTACAGGCCTCAGCCATGTATCTATAGATATTGGCTCCCAACACAGTGGCACGCGCTCAGGGCTGCCACAGCCTCCACCTGCTGAGTTCAGGCGATCCTTCCACCTCAGCCTTCCAAGTAACTGGAACTACAGGCATGCGCCACCATGCCCAGCTAATTTTTTGATTTATTGTAGAGATGAGGTCTCATCATGTTGCCTAGGCTGGTCAAACCCCCGGGCTCAGGCAATCCTCTCACCCCAGGCTCCCAAAGTCCTGGGATGACAGCCGTGAGCCACCGCGTCCGGCCTATTTTCAAATTATGTGTGGTCTCAAGCCATACCCTGAGTGCAGAATTGGGAAGGGTCCACTGGAATTTCTCCCTGCCCTCTTGCGCTTCTTGGATCTCATGAGTGTTTTTGAGTCTTGAGGTCAGGAATGGGCTGCACAGTCATTGGCCACCACACCTGGTTTCGACCGTATCAGGACTCACAGCCGCCTCCATTGTGATTGTGACAGGGCCGGAGTTGACTCAGTGCAGACAAACATACTGGCTTCCAGTTTATAGTGAGCACAGAGCTCTTTGTTCAGAAAGGGTGACTCAGTCTGCGTTGGTTGCCAAACTCCTACTCCTGGGCTGTAATGGTTGGGTTTGTTTTTTTGGGTTAAAACAGAGCTCAGAACAGTGCTTTTTCCACAGTCATTCCAATCCTACTCACACAGCTACATGGAAGCCTGAGAACAACAAAGTGAGTGTGTAAATGTGTGTAAAGTGTACGTTGATGTGTGTGGCATGTGTTTCTTTCTTTCTTTCTTTTTTGAGTCAGAGTCTCACTCTGTCGCCCAGGCTGGAGTGCAGTGGCATGCTCATGGCCACTGCAGCCTCAGTCTACTGGGCTCAGGCGATCCTTCCGCCCCAGCCTTCCAAGTAGCTGAAATACAGGCGTGTGCTACCACGTCCGCTTATTTTTTGACTTATTGCAGAGACAAGGTCTCACCAAGTTGCCCAGGCTGGTCTCGAACATGCGGGTTCAGGCAATCCTCTCGCCTTGACTTCCCAAAGTGCTAGGATTACAGGCTGAACAGCCGCGCCCGGCATTTTATTTTATTTTTATTTTTAATTTTTTTAATCAATATTTTTTATGATGATATTGTGGGGTACAGTTAAGGGTTAGGTATACAAATATGCTTCGTTCAGGCACCCTTGTTGATAAGAGGTGTCTCCCCATTCCCAGACAGATATTTACTACCATTAATCCCATCTCCCTTCCCCTCCCCCCTTATTTTATTTTTTGAGGCAGAGTTTCACTCTGTCGTCCAGGCTAGAGTGCAGTGGCACGCTCATGGCCAATGCAGCCTCCATCTGCTGGGCTCAGACAATCCTTCTGCCCCAGCGTTCCAATTAGCTGGAACTACAGGCACATGCCACCGTGCCCAGCTAATTTTTTGATTTATTGTGGAGATGAGGTCTCAACAAGTTGCCCAGGCTGGTCTTGAACCCCTTGGCTCAGGCAATCCTCCCGCCTTTACCTCCCAAAGTGCTGGGATTACAGGCTGAGCCAACGCACTCAACTTGGCATGTGTTTCCTGATTAAGATTTTGTAAATATGCTCATATTTTGTAATTGTGTTTGTCAAAGAAGAATGAACAAAATATTCAATGGAAACGATTCTTCTAGTCTTGTTCCTTGCAAACTTTACTTAGAGATAGAAACCTGAATGACACTAACTTTTTTTCTTCTAAAACCAGATTGGTTAATTCCTAATATCCTAGAGATGGTTCCTCCTGACAAACAAAAGAAAAGGTCCCCTATTAATTATGTTATCCTTGGACAGAGTCCTCTCTTAAGCATCAGTGTCTCACCCAGTCCTGTGTAGGGATCATGATTTTGCTTGGGCCCAAGTTCACTCATGAACTTGAAGTTCTCACCCTTAATTTGAGTAGCTTACCAAAGTACTTTTCCAAATAAAGAATGTTCTTTCCTATTCTGGTACTAGTGATTAAGGTAAAAAAATTCACCTTTCTGTCTTCTTTTGGGGGGGGTTGGAATTTCACTCTGTCACCCAAGCTGGAGTGTAGTGTCATGCTCACGGCCACCACAGCTTTGACCTGCAGGGCTCAGGTGTTCCTTCTGCCTCAGTCTTTCAAAGTAGCTGGAACTACAGGCATGCAACACCACGCCCAGCTGAGTTTTTTTTTTTTTTTTTTTTTGAGTTGGAGTCTTACTCTGTCACCCAGACTGGAGTGCAGTGGCTGCTCCCGGCCACCGCAGCCTCGACCTGCTGGGCTCCAGCGATCCTTCCGCCTCAGCCTTCTGAGTAGCCTGAATTACAGGCGCGCGCTACCACGCCCGGCTGATTTTTTGATTTATTGTAGAGATGCGGTCTCACCAAGTTGTCCAGGCAGGTCTCGAACCCGCGGGCTCAGGCAGTCCACTCACCTCAGCCTCCCAAAGGCGTGGGATTACAGGCTGAGCCACCGAGCCCGGCTCCTCTACTTCTCTTAAAGCTACCTCCTTGGTAAGGATTACTTGGCCATTAAGCTGTCATTACTTCCTTCTTGTAAACCCCAAAACCCTCTGTCAGTGCATCAAGTACCAGTTTGTACTCTCGTCTTATATTGTGGTTACTCACACACCGGTTTTATATTGCTACTGGCCGATGAACAACCTGGGGGCAGAGACCATCACCCTTTAGTGCCGTCCGGGGCCGGATGCTGTGAGACAGACATCAATAAAATGCCTGCGTCCTTGAGGAGTTCACAACCCCGAGTGGGGAGATGGTTTTATCCCTAAATCCTTCATTTTTCAGAAGCCGTGGAGGAGCCAAGGATCAATGCCCCATTTTCTTTTCTCCTGACACTCATTTCTCCTCTCGAGGCTCTGCTCACAGTGAGAAGCAGATTCAATCTCCAGGGGGTGAACCTTTCTGCATATAACTTTGTGCCTGTTACTGCTTTGTTGGAGTCGTGGAAGCCAGAAACTCTCAAGAGGACCATCCACTCGGAAGAGCTGTGGAGGCCGAAATGGCTGATGTGGGGGTTTCACCCCATCTTGTAAGACAGCAAGTCTCCAAGCCTTTGATACACAAGGCGAAAAACAAACAAAAGGAAGTACAGATATGCAAGTTTGTGTGCACGTGTTGTTTCTTTTTCTGACTCAGGGTCTCACTCTGTCGCCCAGGCTGGAGTGCAGTGGCACGCTCACAGCCACCTCAGCCTTGACCTGCTGGGCCCAGGCGATGCTTGACCTCAGCCTTCCAGGTAGCTAGAACCACAGGTATGCGCCACCATGTCTGGCTAATTTTTTGATTTATTTATTTATTGTAGAGACAAAGTCTTGCCATGTTGCCCGGGCTAGTCCTGAACACTTGAGCTCAGGCAATCCTCTCGCCTCTGCCTCCCAAAGTGCTGGGATTACAGGTGTGAGCCACCGTGCCTGGCCTTGCCATGATCCTTAAAGTTATTTTCTAGTGTAATGTTAAGAGCCTACAATAAACGGACATGGTGGGTACTAGACAGCTGAGAGTGTGCTATTTGGAACCTTACAATGTGCTTGAAAGGAAGATGATCTTTTAAAATAAGGCAAACGTGGTAGGTTTTGAATCTTGTCATCAGGATTTCTTCATAATATTTCTCTTTTTTTTTTTTTTTTTGAGTAGGAGTCTCTCTGTCACCCAGGGTGGAGTGCAGTGGCACGTTCATGGCCAAAACAGCCTCGACCTGCTGGCTCAGGTGATCCTTATGCCTCAGCCTTCCAAGTAGCTGGAACTACAGGCGTGCATCACCATACCCAGCCAATTTTTTGATTTATTGTAGAGATGAGGTCTTGCCAAGTTGCCCAGGCTGGTCTCAAACCTGTGGGCTCAGGCAATTCTCTCGCCTCGGCCTCCCAAAGTGCTGGGATTACAGGCATGAGCCACCCCGTCCGGCTTCATAATATTTCTTACATATTTCACCAAGATTACCATGTGCACTGTATTAATGTCTGTAAACTCCTATTATTTTACCCACTCTGTGTCTGTTCACTTTTCTTTGTGTAGCAGTACCTTGATTTTCCTGGGGACTCTCCACTGTCCTGTCTTAGTCCTTGTGGCTTCCCTGTAGATGTTCCTACCCCCTGAGTCAGGCCTAGACACATGGCTTACAGTGGTCAATCAGAACATCATATTCCTCTGGTCACCTTTACTGGTTTAGTGCTGGATATGTGACATGCTTTGGTCCAGTTAGATTGAATGCCAGGACTTTTATCAGAACAACTGGGAGAAAGAATCAATCTGCTGAAGTGAAGAATCACTCTGCTAAGAGAAGTCAATGTAATACAGAAACGGTAGGCAGCCATCTTCCTTTTTTTTGTTTTGTTTTGTTGAGTTAGTCTCACTTTGTCACCCAAACTGGAGTGCAGAGGCCGCTCCTGGCCACCTCAGCCTTGACCTACTGGGCTCAGGTGATCCTTCCGCCTCAGCCTTCCAAGTAGCTGGAACTACAGGCGTGCGCTACCACGTCCGACTAGTTTTTGATTTATTGTAGAGATAAGGTCTCGCCAAGTTGCCCAGGGGGGTCACAAGGGGCAACCATCTTTCTAATAAAAGAGGGCACTTCGCCCGAAAACATGTTATCACAACAGAAAACAGAGCAACCCGGGTGCGGTGGCTCATATCTCTAACGCCAGCACTTTGGGAGGCAGGGGCAAGACATGCCTGAGTTCAGGGTTTCAAAACCAACTTGGGCAACTTGGTGAGACCTCATTTCTACAATAAATAAAAAAATTAGCTGGGCGTGGTGGCATACCTGTAGTCCCAGCTACTTGGGAGGCTGAGGCAGAAGGATCGCTTGAGCCCAGCAGGTCGAGGCTGCAGTCGCTGTGAGCGTGCCACTGTACTCCAGCCTGGGTGACAGAATGAGACTCCAACTCAAAAAAGAAAGAAAGAAAGAAAGTGAGTTTTGGTTGGAATTAAAGACTTGCTAGGAGTCACAAAGCAGGGATATTGAGATTCTATTTAAATCCGGGCCGGAATCTGGCCACTTACTCTATGAAATCTCCCTTCTTTAATGAGATAGATCCATTGGTGGGCCAAGGGATTGGGATCAGCAAATTAGCTGAAAAGTCAAGTGAGAAATGAAGAGATGTTTACTTGCCCATAACCTCAGTGGATGGAAAGAAGAGGAATTGCGAGGGTCAAATGATCGATCAAATGTGGGGAATCAGCCGGGCTCGGTGGCTCAGCCTGTCATCCCGCGCCTTGGGAGGCTGAGGTGAGTGGATGGCCTGAGCCTGTGGGTTCGAGACCCGCCTGGGCAACTTGGCGAGACCTCATCTCTACAATAAATCAAAAATGAGCCGGGCGTGGTAGCGCGCGCCTGTAGTTCCAGCAAAGTCATGCTCTAGCCTACGGAGGTGAACATTCTTTCAAAACAGATTTGTGATTGCTGCCGCCCATGCCGGCATGGAGACAGAGGACTGAGCCCTCTGGTAGATGCTCTCTGTTCCTTAGGGCTCCTTACTCTTCATCCTCTTTTCTCCCCTAAACTATAGGACCCGTACACACTTCTTCTGACCCCCAAAGTTCTGTCTGGACCCTCTTCTCAGTCTGTGTGTTTTCTCCCTAAACGATCTTATCCACTAACCTTGGGAACTGTCATCTGTAAGTGCAAGACTCAAGTCAACAGCTCTAGCCGGACTTCCACCCCGGCTCCCAATCTGTGTTTCCATCCGTCAGCTTGACATCGCCCCTCACGGGGACTCACAGCGATCAGACCGCTCGCTGCCTTTGTTGACTAGGAAGCAGTCATGGCTGACTCATCCCTCTAACTCATCCCACATTTTTTTTTTTTTTTTTGAGTCGGAGTCCCACTCCATCGCCCAGACTGGAGTGCAGTGGCCGCTCCCGGCCACCACAGCCTCGACCTGCTGGGCTCCGGCGAGCCTTCCGCTTCAGCCTTTCCAGTAGCTGGAACTACCGGCACGCGCTACCACGCCTGGCTGATTTTTGATTTATTGTAGAGATGAGGTCTCGCCAAGTTGCCCAGGCGGGTCTCGAACCCGTGGGCTCAGGCAATCCACTCACCTCAGCCTCCCAAAGGCGCGAGATTACAGGCTGAGCCACCGAGCCCGGCGAGACCTTGCTTTTAGACAGATTTTTTTTTTTTTGACCTAGATGTTGATGAACGCTGGCATTCAATTTTAATAGCTTGGTCTTTTTTTTTTTTTTTTTTAGTTGGAATCTCACTCTGTTGCCCAGGCTGGAGAGCAGTGGCACGCTGACGGCCACCGCAGCCTTGACCTGCTGGACTCAGGTGATCTTTCCATCTCAGCCTTCTAAGGAGCTGGAACTACAGACATGTGTCACCACGCCCAGCTAATTTTTTTATTTGTTGTAGAGACAAAGTCTCGCCAAGTTGTCCAGGCTGGTCTCGAACCCCTGGACTCAGGCGATCCTCTCGTCTCGGCCTCCCAAAGTGCTGAGATTACATGCTTGAGGCACCGTGTCCAGCCATCTCTTGGTCTTTTTTTTTTTGAGTTGGAGTCTCACTCTTGGTCTTTTTAAGAATGGGTTTAAGCCGGGCTCGGTGGCTCAGCCTGTAATCCCGCGCCTTTGGGAGGCTGAGGTGAGTGGATTGCCTGAGCCCGCGGGTTCGAGACCCGCCTGGGCAGCGAGACCTCATCTCTACAATAAATCAAAAAATCAGCCGGGTGTGGTAGCACGCGCCTGTAATTCCGGCTACTAGGAAGGCTGAGGCAGAAGGATCGTCGGAGCCCAGCAGGTGAGGCTGCGGTGGCCGGGAGTGGCCACTGCACTCCAGTCTGGGCCAGAGTGAGACTCCAACTCAAAAAAACAAACCAAAAAAAAAAAAAAAAAAGAATGGGTTTACAGCCGGGCTCGGTGGCTCAGCCTGTAATCCCGCGCCTTTGTGAGGCGGAGGTGAGTGGATTGCCTGAGCCCGCGGGTTTGAGACCCGCCTGGGCAGTGAGACCTCATCTCTACAGTAAATCAAAAAATCAGCCGGGCGTGGTAGCACATGCCTGTAATTCCGGCTACTCGGAAGGCTGAGGCGGAAGGATCGCCGGAGCCCAGCAGGTCGAGGCTGCTGTGGCCGGGAGCGGCCACTGCGCTCCAGTCTGGGCAACAGAGTGAGACTCCAACTCAAAAAAAAAAAATAAAAATAAATAGTCTTCTTCGTCCGGGCTTAGTGGCTCAGCCTGTAATCCCGTGCTTTGGGAGGCCGAGGTGAGTGGATTGCCTGAGCCCGCGGGTTCGAGACCCGCCTGGGCAACTTGGTGAGACCTCATCTTTACAATAAATCAAAAATTAGCCAGGCGTGGTAGCGAGCTTCTGTAGTTCTAGCTACTCTGAAGGCTGAGGCGGAAGGATCGCCGGAGCCCAGCAGGTCGAGGCTGCGGTGGCTGGGAGTGGCCACTGCACTCCAGTCTGGGAGACAGAGTGAGATTCCAACTCAAAAAAAAAAAAAAAAAAAGAAAAAGAAAAATCCAGAGTTTGGGAGAGGCCGCGTGGTCGTGGGTTCTAAGATGTGACCGGTGTGAAAACACAGGAACAGCCTTGTGGTGGGAAGAGGAGATCAAAGAGGAGAAAAGGCTAGACTTTTCCATTTCACCCTAGGAAGTCAGGCAATTTTAGTACATGACATGTCTTTCTTTCCCCCCTCCCTTCCTCCTTTCCTCCCTCCTTTTCTCTCTCTTTCTCTTTTCTTTCTTTCTTTCCTTCTTTCTTCTTCTCTTTCTTTCTCTCTCTCTCTTTCTTTCTTCTCAATAGTTTAATATAACAGAAGCTTCAAAAATAATTAGTATACACCTTTCCTCTACTGGCTGCAAAATGCTGCACTAGAAATTCATAGTCCACTAGCAGATACAAATTCATTTCTTTGTATCTGCTAGTGGAGTTATTTGAAGTTTTCACTTCAGTCAAATAATTTTTTAAATTAGTTTTTTGTGCAAACATAAAAGTAGCAGCCATTTGATTTCAAATAGTCAAAATGCCCAGTTTAATGGTAAAAAATTATTTGAAAACAAATTTATAGGTAATAAAGGTTAGTCAGAACCCTATATATATGGTGTAGGTGCCAAACAGTTTAATGTGTAGCAAAAATGTATGCTTGATATTTCTGACTGTGTTCATTTTTCTGCTGTATTCCAACTGACCAAAACAATGTTAAGAATGCATCTTTATAAATGGGTGCTAATTGATAATGAAAGTAATTTAGTAATGGAAGTATATAGGGTGTTAATAATGAAGCCATATGTTTATGTCTGGATTTAAAAATTTTTCAACAATCATATTATTTCGCTTTACCTTGAAGAACATAAACTGTTCTTTCAGTTATATATGCCTGCAAGGCCTTACTTATGGCAAGAAATACTCCGTTGAAATATGTTGTAATGTGGGAAAACGTAAATGTTTTTCATGGTTTCTATTAATGTGAAATAAAATTTAATTTTGAGAAAAAAAAGAAATTCATAGTAAAGGAGATTATTATAGAGCTAAGTCCTCTCCTATTATTTTGTGTGTGTGTGTTTTGAGTCCGGTCTCATTCTGTTATCCAGCTGGAGTGCAGCAGTCCAGTCATGGCTCACCACAGCCTTGACCTTCTTGAGCTCAGGCAATCCTTCTACTTCAGCCTCCTCAGTAGCTGGGACTACAGGTGTGCACCACCACGCCTAGCTATTTTTTTAATCTTTTTGTAGAGACAAGATCTTTCTATGTTGCCTAGGCTGGTCTTGGACTTGTGGGCTCAAGCAATCCTCTTGCCTCAGGCTTCCTAAAGTGTTGGATTATGGGCATGAATCACTGCGCCTGGCCCTCTCCTATAAAATTTTATATTCTTCCATTCAAGGTTAGGTCAGGGATCTCCACTTTTAGGATTTTATGTGATAAGAGTTTAGTTCTAGGTTCCTATTTAAGGAAGTAGGACAAAGATCAGATGTTTTAAATTCTATATTATACTACACAGTACCACGGGGATTTAAAAGGTGGTGTGGGTTGGGATCGGTGGCTCAGCCTGTAATCCCAGTACTTTGGGAGGCCAAGGTGAGAGGATTGCGTGAGCCCGTGGGTTCGAGACCAGCCTGGGCAACTTGGCAAGACCTCGTCTCTACAATAAATCAAGAAAAATTAGCCAGGCCTGGTGGCGCGTGCTTGCAGTTCCAGCTACTTGGAAGGCTGAGGCGGAAGGATTGCCTGAGCCCAGCAGGTGGATGCTGGGGGTGACCATGAGCATGTCACTGCACTCCTGCCTGGGTGACAGAGTGAGATGCCGACTCGGAGAAAAGAAAGGAGTGAAAAAAAATCATAGCAGGTGGAAGTTTGGGAAAATGGGGAGAAGGAAAGATTAGTCCTCTCCTTTACTCTGTCTTGAGAAAAAAAAAGGAGGTCCCTAGAGCCTAAAATGAACACTGTTCCTCCCGATTTCTAAATGGGAAGTGATTTTCTCCCAGATCTTTCTGGTTGTAATACAGGATAGCATTGCTACAACATTGCCTAGTAGGGAAAACACAGTGGCCCGGTGTTCAGGCACTATGATCCATTTCCCATCTCATCTCTCACTAGCAGAGTATTTGGGGCAAATTACCTTTTTTACTTGTTAGCATTTCTCTACAAGCAACAGAAAACTCTAGGCTATCAGGGCTTAAACAAAATTAACATCTATTTCTTTGACATAAGAGGGAATCCAGATGCACTAGAGGACTGATATAATGCCTACATGGTGGTCATCAGGGACCCAGGTTCTTTCTATTTTGCTTGTCTTACATCTTTAGTGTGTGACCTTGTGGCACAAGAGAGTTGCTTGAGTTCTAACTATTACATCTGCGTTCCAGAAAGTTGAAGAGGGAAAAGAGAAACAAAGAAGAGGCAATGGTTAAAACCAACTCCCTTTTAAGGAGGTCTCTAGAAGCAGCCACGTAATGCTTATGCTTACGTTTCATAGGCGATATCGTAGTCTGGTTATTGTCATAGCTTGGGAAAATGAGTCTGAGAATTGTGAATCTTTATTTTGGGAGGCTCATTCCCTGCTACGAGTTGGATTTTCTTTTTTTTTTTTTCGAGGTGGAGTCTCACTCTGTCGCCCAGACTGGAGTGCAGTGGCCACTCCCGGCCACTGCAGCCTCGACCTGCTGGGCTCCGGCGATCCTTCCGCCTCAGCCTTCCGAGTAGCTGGAACTACAGGCGTTGTGCTACCACGCCCGGTTAATTTTTTGATTTATTGTAGAGATGAGGTCTCGCCAAGTTGCCCAGGCGGGTCTCGAACCCGCGGGCTCAGGCAATCCACTCACCTTGGCCTCCCAAAGCGCAGGGTTACAGGCTGTGCCACCGAGCCCGGCCAACGAGTTGGGTTTTCTTAATGCTAAGGAAGAAAAGGAGAATGGATATAAGGATGAAAATTGCATTCTCGGCCACACCTCCACAAACCTCAGTTTCCTCATCTGTTAAGTGAGAATCAAAATAGTATCTGCCACGGAGGCTGGGTGCAGTGGCTCACGCCTATAATCCCAGCACTTTGGGAGGATGAGACGGGTGAATCGCTTGAGCCCAGCCTGGGCAACATAGCCCAACCTTGTCTCTAAAACAAACAAATAAATAAGCCGGGCATGATGGCACACACCTGTAGTCCTAGCCACTTGGGAGGCTGAAGTGGCAAGATCTTCTCAGCCCAGGAGGTGGAGGTTACTGCAAGCTGTGATCTCTGTGCTCATGCCACTGCGCTCTAGCCTGGGCAACAGAGTGAGACCTCAACTCAAAACAAAACAAAACAATATGTAGCACCTAGGATAAGTCAGAGTAAACAGAAGTCCCTGGCACTTTGGGCATGCTTGACAAGTGTCAGCAGTTGTTTATGGCATAAAGATGGTGAATTGCCCTCCAGGGTTCATTGCCAATTTCATCCTTTTAGGTGTACAACCATTTGAGGTTTGCTGTTCATTCAGCTACCCAGCTACAGATTACATTTCTCATTTTTTTCTTGCGACTAAATTATGGTTAATGAGATCTGAGAATTGATGTGTATAACTTCTAGGTCATAAACTCAGAAGGATACTGAGGACAAGGTTTGGCCTCCACTTCTCTGTACCCACCCTGCAGGCTGAAATGTGGATGTGAGACTGACTACCAGCCTTGACCATGTGGACTAGGGCAACACTGTAGGTGACAAGGAAGCCACGCAATAGATGGAACCTGAGAAAGGGATTGGCAGTAGAGGGACACTGCCGGGAAGGGAAGAAGGCATACAACATCAATGAGGGTACCTGAGTCCGGGCTGGGTGGCTCAGCCTGTAATCCCGCGCTTTGGGAGGCCGAGGTGAGTGGATTGCCTGAGCCCATGGGTTCGAGACCCGCCTGGGCAACTTGGCGAGCCCTCATCTCTACAACAAATCAAAAATTAACCGGGCGTGGTAGCGCTCGCCTGTAGTTCCAGCTACTCGGAAGGCTGAGGCGGAAGGATCGCTGAAGCCCAGCTGGTCGAGGCTGCGGTGGCCGGGAGCGGCCACTGCATTCCAGTCTGGGTGACAGAGTGAGATTCCGACTCAAAAAAAAAAAAAAAAAAAAAATGAGGGTACCTGATCTCAAACCAGGCGAAGCGGGGACCAAAGGGAGGCCCACACTTTACCTGCCCAATGACCACTTGTATGCCTAATTCTGAATTATACCCCACATCTTTAAAATAAAAAAAAAAGAAAGTGGACTGGATAAAGAAAATGTAGACCAGCCGGGCTCGGTGTCTCAGCCTGTAATCCCATGCTTTGGGAGGCTGAGGTGAGTGGATTGCCTGAGCCCACGGGTTCGAGACCCACCTGGGAAAGTTGGCGAGACCTCGTCTCTACAATAAATCAAAAATTAGCCGGGCATGGTAGCGTGAGCCTGTAGTTCCAGCTACTCGGAAGGCTGAGGTGGAAGGATCGCCAGAGCCAGCAGGTCGAGGCTGCGGTGGCCGGGAGCGGCCACTGCACTCCAGTCTGGGTGACAGAGTGAGACTCCAATGCAAAAAAAAAAAAAGAAAATGTAGACCATATACATGATGGAATATTATGCAGCCAAAAGGAAGAACACAATCATGGACTTCACAGCAACTTGGATGCAGCTGGAGACCATTGTTTTAAGTGCACGATCACAGAAAGAAAACTGAATACTGCATGTTCTCACTCATGAGCTGACCCTGAACATTTACCATGATACTGTAAGAAAGGGATTGGCAGTAGGTGGACACAGCCAGGATAGCGGGGGGTTGGGGAGGGTGCATAATATCAATAAGGATACCTGACCTCAAACCAGGTGAAGCGGGGATCAAAGGGAGGCCCAAACCCTACCTGTGTGATGACCATTTCTATATCTAATTCTGAATTGCAACCAACATCTTTAAAAAAAACAATAAAATAATGTAATGCAAAAAATGATTTTAAAAAATACAGTGGGAACCAGGAGCCGGCTGGGCATGGTGGCTCAAGCCTGTCATCCCAGCACTTTGGGAGGCGGAGGTGAGAGGATTGCCTGTGCCCGTGGGTTCGAGACCTGCCTAGGCGACATGGCGAGACCTCATCTCTACAATAAATCAAAAAATTAGCCTGGCGGGGTGGTGTGCGTCTGCAGTTCCAGCTACTCGGAAGGCTAAGGCGGAAGGATCACCGGAGCCCAGCAGGTCGAGGCTGCGGTGGCCGGGAGCGGCCACTGCACTGCAGTCTGGGCAACAGAGCGAGACTCCAACTCAAAAAACAACAACAACAACAAAAAAAACCCAACTGTTCTCAGCATACACCAGCAAGGAGGAGGTCAAAACACCAACACTATTAGGAGTTTGGAAGAAGTTGATTCCCATCCTTATGGATGACTTTGCGGGGTTCAAGATTTCAGTGGACGAAGTCACTGTGTATGTGGTGGAAATAACCAGAGAATTAGAATTAGATGTGAAGACTGCTGGGCGTGGTGGCCAAGGTTGAGAGGATTGCCTGAGCCCGCTGGTTTGAAACCAGCCTGCAACATGGCAAGACCTCGTCTCTACAATAAATAAAAAAATTAGCTGGGCGTGGTGGTGCATGCCTGTGAGACTCCGTCTCCAAAAAGAAAAAAAAAAAAGCCTGGTCTCCTGCTGGAAGAAGATGGCACTCACCAGCTTTTTACCTGCACCAGCTCTGCTATCGCAGGACCAGCTTGAGATAGAAGAAAAGGCAAGATCCCAGAGCTCCCAACAGACCTCCCTGGTCTCCTCCCGAAGAGAACCTCCCCCACATGGGTACCAGAAAGGCTGGATACCTTGGTTATTAGAGGAACTTGGAGCTGGAGGTGCTTTTCTTGAGATTCATGAGACCCAGTAGCCACTGGATATGGGGCCAAAGAAAACAATGTCAAATGCACTGGCCATTTAGATGTCTCTGGAAGGAAAAATTAAATATGATGCGACTGCTTGACACGACAGTCAAAAGACAGGGTCATTTATAGCAAATACACTGACCTACTTCCAAAGGGGGTGAAGAATGCAGATAATCCAGACCTGCAAGCCCCGATGAAGAAGCGATTAAAGAGATCACAGTAGGCCGGGCTCGGTGGCTCAGCCTGTAATCCCAGCACTTTGGGAGACCCAGGTGAGAGGATTGCCTGAACCCACGGGTTCGAGACCCACCTGGGCAACTTGGTGCAACCTCGTCTCTACAATAAATCAAAAATTAGCCGGGCGTGGTGGTGCACGCCTGTAGTTTCAGCTACTTGGAAGGCTGAGGTGGAAGGATCGCTGGAGCCCAGCAAGTCTAGGCTGTGGTGGCTGAGAGCATGCCACTGCACTCCAGTCTGGGCGACAGAGTGAGACTCCAACTCAAAAACAAACAAAAGAAAAAAAAAAGAAAAAAAGAGATCACAGTAAAGACAAGGTGACCTTGGAAAAATCTGTATTGCAGAAGGTTGCGGCAGCCATGCCAGTTCGCGCAGCTGGCAAACTTGTTCTGCTTCAGTGCATTGGATGCGCACCATCTTGGCGAGGAGTAGCTTTCAACTCCGGACTCAAACAGAGGGTGATTCAGATGGAAGAAATGCAGAGAGGTCCAGTGGAGCCTCCAAGGTTCAAGATGAAGAGGAAGATTCTCCAGGGACCACCTTCTCCTCCTGCACCTGTCATGCATCCTCCTAGGTAGAAAGATGACCGGAAAAGGAACAAGAAGAATGGAAACTTCCTCCTTGGATTTCTTTTTTTTTTTTTTGAGTTGGAGTCAGTTACCCTCCATAAGTAAATGTGGAGGTTCAAAACACTCAGTTTGTTTGTGTTTTGTTTGTTTGTTTGTTTGTTTTTGAGTCGGAGTCTCACTCTGTCACCCAGACTAGAGTGCAGTGGCACGCTCCCGGCCACCGCAGCCTCACCTGCTGCGCTCCGGCGATCCTTCCGCTTCAGCCTTCCAAGTAGCTGGAACTATAGGCGCGTGCTACCACGCCTGGCTCATTTTTTTTTGATTTGTTGTAGAGATGAGGGCTCACCAAGTTGCCCAGGCGGGTCTCGAACCCGCGGGCTCAGGCAATTCACTCACCTCGGCCTCCCAAGGTGCGGGATTACAGGCTGAGCCACTGAGCCTGACCCCTCCTTGTATTTCTAACTGGAAAAATGCAAAGGGTTATACAATTCCATGAGATAAACATCTGGTTGTTGCTGGAAGGGGACTGTGGATGGTACACATAGACAAACACTTTGCCAAACTGGCTGAAGCCCTCTACGTTGCTGATGGGAAGGCTTGTGAAGCAGTAGAAATGCATGCCCAAGTAGAGAAAAAGATGGTTCAGAAAGAAAAGGAAGCTGGGCTTGGTGGCTCAGCCTGTAATCCTGCGCTTTGGGAGGCTGAGGTGAGTGGATTGCCTGAGCCCGCGGGTTCGAGACCCGCTTGGGCAATTTGGCGAGACCTCATCTCTACGATAAATAAAAATTAGCCGAGTATGGTAGTTCCAGCTACTCGGAAGACTGAGGCGGAAGGGTCGCTGGAGCCCAGCGGGTCGAGGCTGCGGTGGCTGGGAGCGGCCACTGCACTCCAGTCTGGGCGACAGGGAGACCCCAACTCAAAACAAAACAGAACAAAACAGAAAGAAAAGGAGGAGCACGAAGAGAAACTTAGAGAAATGGCCCAGAAAGTCAGGAAAGGAGAACTGGGATTAAAACCCATGTGAACCGGCTTGGTGGCTCACACCTGTAATCATAGCACTTTGGAAGGTGGAGGTGAGAGGATTGCCTGAGCTGAAGAGTTCGAGACCAGCTTAAGCAACATGACGAAACTTCGTCTCTACAATAAATTTTAAAAAAATTAGCCGGGTGTGATGGCATATACCTGTGGCTCCAGTTACTTGGAAGGCTGAGGCAGATTGATTGCCTGAGCCCAGCAGGTTGAGACTGTGGTGCCTGTGAGTGTGCCCGGCATTCTACCCTGGTCCACAGAGTGAGACTCCAATTAAAAAAAAAAAATTTAGACAAAAAGAAAATGAAGTGAAGTCTGAAAATGTGACTAAATTGTTACAATTGCAGGAGAATACTTGAACAATAGCTGACGTGGTGGCACGTGTCAATCTTTTCCTTGATATTTTTCCAACAAATGAAAACAATCTAAGTGGTAAGAATGTATCTTTTTTTCATGTGGCTCAAGTAAACCACTTTCTGTCTTTTCTTCTTATTTTTTTTTGTTGTTGGAGTCTCACTCTGTCGCCCAGGCTGGAGTGCAGTGGCATGCTCATGACCACTGCAGCCTCGACTTGCTGGGCTCAGGCAATCCTTATACCTCAGCCTTCCAAGTAGCTGGAACCACAGGCATGTGCCACCATGCCTGGCTAATTTTTTGATTTATAGTAGAGTCAAGGTCTTACCATGTTGCCCAGACTGGTCTCAAACCCCTGAGCTCAGACAATCCTCTTGCCTCTGCCTCCCAAAGTCCTGGGATTACAGGCGTGAGCCACTGCACCTAACAGTATTTTATTTTCATAAATGTTTATTTGTCCAATTGACTGACTTGGAAAAAAAAAACAAAGATAGCTTCTCATGGCTCCAAGCCACAGCCTGCCTCCTGCATGGGTATCTGCATGACCACCAGTAATAAGGCCTTGTCTCTTAACTCCTTGAGAGACTTGATCTTAAACAATCCACTTCAGTTGTTTTAGGGGCGTGTGTATGTGTCATATAGAGTGAGGAGTTAAAATATACAAACTTGTCGAGGCTGCGGTGGCTGGGAGTGGCCACTGCACTCCAGTCTGTGCGACAGTGAGACTCCAACTCAAAAAAAAAAAAAAATATATATATATACCTATCTATATATATATAACCTTCTATATTGAAAAGACTGTAATTCTAGGATGCTGGATACTGAACTGAGGGAAGACCTGTTTGATCCACAGTGACGGATACTGGGGTGTGGTGACTGGAAGTAGCCAAGAAGATGATTTCACATGTTCCCCAATTCCCGGATATCTCAGGTGATGACCCCAAAATGTCATACAAGCTAATGTGTTAGAGACAAAAAGACTTTCAAGGTGAAACAATTTATGATATTCTCTACTTTATATTACACATATATGTGTTCACTGCTGTTTGAAGTTTCCAGCTGACTTGACATTCTTCACTGGTTTCCTAGCAGAGATTTATCTGGAAATTTATTTTATTTATTTATTTTTGAGTTGGAGTCTCATTCTGTTGCACAGGCTGAGTGCAGTGGCACGCTCACAGCCACCGCAGCCTCGACCTGCTGGGCTCAGGCGATCCTTCTGCCTCAGCCTTCCAAGTAGTTGGAACTATAGGCAGGTGCCACCACAGCCATCTAGTTTTTTGATTAATTGTAAAGACAAGGTCTTGCCAAGTTGCCCAGGCTGGTCTTGGACACCTGGACTCAGGCAATCCTCTCGCCTCGGCTTTCCAAAGTGCTGTGATAATATGCTTGAGCCACCATGCTTGGCTAGTTTTTTGACTTATTGTGGAGATGAGGTCTTGCCAAGTTGCCCAGGCTGGTCTCAAACCCCTGGACTCAGGCAATCCTCTCGTCCTCTGTCTCCCAAAGTGCTGGGATGACAGGCTTGAGTCACGGTGCCCGACTGGAAATATGTTTAAGTGTTGGAAGGCAGGCTCCAGGCTTATGGGCCTCAGATATAGTCAGGGCCTCTGATCTTCCTCAGCAGTTGCAGAGCTCAGAGGCAGCAAAGAATGATTTCTGTATGCAGGAAATGTTTTGGTTTTGGGTTTTTGTTTTTGTTTTGTGTGTGTGTCTTCTAAACATTTTCGCAACCACCCTGTGAGACAGACAGGGCTTACATCTTACAGACAACAAAACTGAGGCTCCAAGACATCAGTTATTTCCCCAAAGGCATTACTGAGTGAGTAAAAACTACATTTGGACTTTTTTCCTTTTTTTTTTTTTTTGAGTTGGAGTCTCACTCTGTCGCCCAGACTGGAGTGCAGTGGCCGCTCCCGGCCACTGCAGCCTCGACCTGCTGGGCTCTGGCGATCCTTCTGCCTCAGCCTTCCAAGTAGCTGAAACTACAGGCACGCACTACCACACCCAGCTAGTTTTTTTATTTATTGTAGAGAGGAGGTCTCACCAAGTTGCCCAGGCGGGTCTGGAACCCGCGGGCTCAGGAATCCACTCACCTCAGCCTCCCAAAGCGTGGGATTACAGGTGAGCCACTAAGCCCGGCTTGCTTTTTTTCTTTTTCTTTTTTTGTTATTTAGTTTTTATTTCTCTGAAATCCAACTAGACGTGGAAGGGAATAAGGAAAATATGGAACCCAAAGAATCGTAGCGAGAGCACAAAGATTATAGGGATACTGCGAGCAAATGGGATGGGAGGTGCTCTCCTGAGCTACAGAAGGAATGATCTGGTAATTTAAGATAAAACAAGTCAAATTTATTAGAGTTGTCCACAGTCAACAATGGTGATCTTCTTGCTGGTCTTGCCATTCTTGGACCCAAAGCCCTCCATGGCTTGTACAACATTCATGCCCTCTTTCACCTTGCCAAAAACCACATGCTTGCCGTCAAACCATTCAGTCTTAGTAGTGCAGATGAAAAACTGGGAACCGTTTGTGTTGGGTCCAGCATTTGCCATGGACAAGATGCCGGGACCTGTATGCTTCAAGATGAAGTTCTCATCATCAAATTTCTCCCCATAGGCGGACTTGCCGCCAGTGCCATTATGGCGTGTAAAGTCACCACCCTGGCACATAAACCCTGGAATAATTCTGTGAAAGCAGGAACCCTTATAACCGAATCCGTTCTCTCCAGTGCTCAGAGCACGAAAGTTTTCTGCTGTCTTTGGAACTTTGTCTGCAAACAGCTCGAAGGAGACGTGGCCCAAGGGCTCGCCGTCGATGGCGAGGTTGAAGTACATGGTGGGGTTGACCATGGCTGATGGGAAAAGGCTCAAGGTGATGGCGTCTGCAAAGCCGCTTTTTTTCTTTTTAATCATAGAAATGAGATTTCACCAAGTTGACCCCAGGCTTGAATGCTGGGGTCAGACAATCCTCTTGCCTCTGTCCCCCAAAATGCTGGGATTACAGGCTTGAGCCACCGTGCCCTAAACTACATGTTAAGGTCCTTTTCTGAAGGGTATTTTATGGAGAATATAACTGTGATGTGGAAATCAGTCAGGCATGGTGGCTCATGCCTGTAATCCCAGCAATTTTGGAGGCCAAGGTGGGAAGATTGCTTGAGCCCAGGAATTCAAGACCAGCCCGGAAAACGTAGCAAGACCTCATCTCTACAAAAAATTCAAAAAAGTGGCTGGCATGGTGGTGCACACTTGTAGTAGCAGCTACAGTGTTGAGGCTGAGGCAGGAGGGTGGCTTGAGTCCAGGAGTTTGGGACTGCAGTGAGCCATGATCATGCCATTGCACTATAGACTGGGCCATAGAGTGAGACTCCTGACTCAAAAAGAGAAAAAAAAAATCACCGCAGTAAACACAGGAAAAGCATTTGATGAAATCTAACATCCTTTAATGATAAAAACACTCAAGAACTGGTCTAGAGTGGCGAGTCTGGTCTGGTGACTTACACCTATAATTCCAGCACTTTAGGAGGCTGAGGTGGGAGGATTGCCTGAGCCCAGCAGCTCGAGACTAGTCTGGGCAACTGGATGAGACCTCATCTTTACAAAAAAAAAAAAAAAGTTGGACATGGTGGTGTGTGCCTGTGGTTCCAGGTACTTGGAAGGTTGAGGCAGAAAGATCGCCTGAGCCCAACAGGTTGAGGTTAATGTGATCATGAGTGTGTCACGCACTTCAACCTGGGTGACAGAGTGAGACTCTGACTCAAAAAACAAAACAAAACAAGAACAAACAAACAAAAAACTCCTCAAGAATAGAAGATAGTCTCCTCCACATTGATAAAGGCCATATGTAAAAGAGCCATGAGCTCAGGCAATCCACTCATCTTGACCTCCCAAAGTGCTGGGATTTATAGGCTGAGCTACCGAGAAAAACATTTCATATTTAAAAAAAAAAAATCTACTGGGCTCGGTGGCTCAGCCTGTAATCCCAGCACTTTGGGAGGCCGAGATGAGTGGATTGCCTGAGCCCGCGGGTTCGAGACCCGCCTGGGCAACTTGGCGAGACCTCATCTCTACAATAAATCAAAAATTAGCCAGGCGTGGTAGCGCGCGCCTGTAGTTCCAGCTACTTGGAAGGCTGAGGCGGAAGGATCGCTGGAGCCCAGCAGGTTGAGGCTGCGGTGGCCGGGAGCGGCCACTACATCCAGTCTGGGTGACAGAGTGAGACTCCAACTCAAAAAAAAAAAAAAAAATTAAAAAAAAATCCATAGCTAACACCATAGTCAGTGGTGAAAGACTGAAAGCTTTTCCTCTAAGATTGGGGATAAGACAAAGATGTCCACTTTCACCACTGCTTGTTAACATTTTACAAAATGCTGGCCAGGGTAAAGAGGCACAAAAAAGAAATAAAAGTTCGCGACCCGCCTGGGCAACTTGGCGAGACCTCATCTCCACAATAAATAAAAAATTAGCCAGGCGTGGTAGCGCTCGCGCGCCTGTAGTTCCAGCTACTCGGAAGGCTGAGGCGGAAGGATCGCAGGAGCCCAGCAGGTCGAGGCTGCGGTGGCCGGGAGCGGCCACTGCACTCCAGTCTGGGCGACAGAGTGAGACTCCAACTCAAAAAAAAAAAAAAAAAAAAGAAGGAAATAAAAGATATCCAAATTGGAAAAAAAAAAAAAGTAAAGCTATCACTATTCACAGATTACATGAGAATATAGAAAATTCCAAGGAATACACCACACACACACACACACACACACACACACACACACACACACACACACACAAACTGCCAGAACTAGTAAAGAAATTCTATAAAATTGCAGGCACCAGATCAACACATAAAAATCAACTGATTTAGGCCGGGCTCTGTGGCTCAGCCTGTAATCGTAGCACTTTGGGAGGCCAAGGTGAGTGGATTGCCTGAGCCTGTGGGTTCGAGACCCACCTGGGCAACTTGGCGAGACCGCATCTCTACAATAAAAAAAATTTAGCTGGGCGTGGTAGTTCCGGTTACTTGGAAGGCTGAGGTGGAAGGATCGCCTGAGTCCAGCAGGTCAAGGCAACGGTGGCCGTGAGCATGCCACTGCACTCCAGCCTGGGCAACAGAGTGAGACTCCAACTCCTAAAAAAAGAAATCAAGCCGGGCTCGGTGGCTCAGCCTGTAACCCCGCGCCTTTGGGAGGCTGAGGAGAGTGGATTGCCTGAGCCCGAGGGTTTGAGACCCGCCTGGGCAGTGAGACCTCATCTCTATAATAAATCAAAAAATCAGCCGGGCATGGTAGCACATGCCTGTAATTCCGGCTACTCGGAAGGCTGAGATGGAAGGATCGCCAGAGCCCAGCAGGTCGAGGCTGCGGTGGCCGAGAGCAGCCATTGTACTTCAGTCTGGGCAACAGAGTGAGACTCCAACTCAAAAAAAAAAAAATTAAAATACAATAAAATAAAAAATATTTCTTTAAAAAAAAAGATGTCTGTCAGTATTCCCCAGAGTGATCTACAAATTCAATGTAATTCTCACCAAATCCCTATGGCTTTTTTTGTTGTTGCAGAATTGGAAAAGCTGATTCCAAAATTCAGATGGAATTGCAAAGGGCCCTGAATATCCAAAACAATCATGAAAAAGAACAAAGTTGGAGGACTCACACTTCCTGATTTCAAAATACACTACAAAGCTATAATAATCAACACATTGGAATTGGCCAGGCTCAGTGGCTCAGTTTGTAATCCCAGCATTTGGGAGGCCGAGGTGAGTGGATTGTCTGAGCCTGCAAGTTCGAGACCAGCCCAGACAACTCGGCGAGACCTCATCTCTACAATAAATAAAAAAATTAGCCAAGTGTGGTAGCGAGCGCCTGTACTTCTGGCTACTTGGAAGGTGAGGTGGAAGGATCTCCCCAGCAGGTCGAGGTTGCGGTGGCTGGGAGCGTGCCGCTGCACTCCAGTCTGGGCGACAGAGTGAAATTCCAACTCAAAAACAACAGCAACAACAACAAAAACACTGGAATTGATAAAAGATAGACATATACACTACTGAAATAGAATTGAGAGCCCACAAATAAACTCATGCATCTTTGGCCAACTGGTTTTTGACAAGAACGCCAAGACCATTCAATGGAAAGAGAACAAATGGTGCTGGGACAACTGAATATTCACATGCAAAAGAATGAAGCCAGACCACTAACCACAACATATATAAAAATCAACTCAAAATGCATGAAAGCCTAAATGTAAGAGCTAAAATTATAATGCTATTAAAAGAAAACATAAGGTTATATCTTTAGGACCTTGGATTTGGAAATGTCTTTCTTTTTTTTTGAGTTGGAGTCTCACTCTGTCACCCAAGACTGGAGTGCAGTGGCCGCTCCTGCCACCGCAGCCTCGACCTGCTGGGCTCCAGTGATCCTTCCGCCTCAGTCTTCCGAGTAGCCGGAATTACAGGTGCGCGCTACCACACCCGGCTAATTTTTTGATTTATTGTAGAGATGAGGTCTCGCCTGCCCAGGCAGGTCTTGAACCCGCGGGCTCAGGCAATCCACTCACCACAGCCTCCCAAAGGCATGGGATTACAGGCTGAGCCACTGAGCCCGGCCTGCATTTTTTTTGAGTCATAGTCTCACTCTGTCACCCAGGCTGGAGTGCAGTAGCAATCTTATAGCCACCACAGCCTTGACCTGTTGGGCTCAGGCAATCCTTTTGCCTCAGTCTTTCAAGTAGGTGTAACCACAGGCATGTGCCACCATGCCTGGTTAATTTTTTGATTTACTGTAGAGACAAGGTCTCACCAAGTTACCTAGGCTGGCCTCAGACAATCCTCTCATCTCCACCTCCCAAAGTGCTGGGATTACAGGCCTGAGCCATTGCACCCTGCCATAATTTGCATTCTTTTTTTTTTTTGAGTCAGACTCTCACTTTGTTGCCCAGGCTGGAGTTCAGCAGCACTTTCTTGGCCACTGCGGCCTTGACTTACTTGGCTCAGGCGATCCTTCCGCCTTAGGCTTCCAAGTAGCTAGAAATAACAGGTGTGTGCCACCATGCTCAGCTATTTTTTAAAAAAAAATTTAGCTGGGCTCGGTGGCTCAGCCTGTAATCCCGTGCCTTGGAAGGCTGAGGTGACTGGATTGCCTGAGCCCGCGGGTTCGAGACCCGCCTGGGCAACTTGGTGAGACCTCATCTCTACAATAAATAAAAAATTAGCTGGGCGTGGTAGAACGTGCCTGTGTTTCCAGCTACTTGGAAGGCTGAGGCGGAAGGATCGCCGGAGCCCAGCAGGTCAGGCTGCGGTGGCCAGGAGCGGCCACTGCACTCCAGTCTGGGCGACAGAGTGAGACTCCAACTCAAAAAAAAAAAATTTATTCTAGAGACAAGGCGAGGTCTTGCCATATTGCCCAGGCTAGTCTCAAACCCATGGGCTCAGGAAAGCCTCTCACCTCCGCCTCCCAAAGTGCTAGGATTACAGGCATGAGCCATGGTGCTGGGCAATTTGCATCCTTTAAATCGCCCTCATTATTACTGGATTATGCAAAAATACTGGCATTTCTAGGTCTAAACAATCGTGCTTAAGATACTATGTGAAAGGTACCTACAGAAACCTAGAAGAAACTTAGCTTATTCTTTAGTCTTTTTGCCTCAGCGTAACCATTAGAAAGCATTCAGACATTCTACTGCAGGACAAACAGCAACCTATCCCATTCCCTGCTAGGTAAATCTCCTTCAGGTACAAGACCAGGACAGTCCAACATTTCAATACATGATTTAGCATAATAATCTCTAGAAAACTTTTAGGTTCCTTGTCAAGGCTGAAGATCAAAGGTCACCCTTTGGCTGGCCAAAGTCATAAAAGTAATAATATGACTACCCCACCTTTGGTCAAGGAATTTGTGAGTTGCAACGTCAGAGTTTGTGAATTGCAAATATCTAACAAGTCTCTTGCAGGAACCTGCCCCCCCATCCCCAGAGGGTTATCCTAATCAGCCCTTTGTGACCCACCTTGGCAGCAATCTTGTGACTAACCCACCTATCTGCCTGCTGTCCATCACCTGACATCATCACTACCTGCGCTTGCCTGCCCCTTTGTGATGATGTGAAAGCAGACCACCATCCAATCACCTTAATGATCTTCCCCATCAAGGGGAATGGTTAAAAGGACTCAACCACAAGCAACCAGAGGCCCTTGCCTTGCTAGACTCTGGTGTGGCCACGTGCTCTTTGAGCTATGGCTGTCGCCATGTTTCCTGGCTTTGGTCTCCCTTCCCCACCTTGGGGAGGTGAATCTTCTTTCTTCCTTCTCTTCTCTCTCTAATCTACTTTTATTTTATTTTATTTTTTTTTTGAGCTGGAGTCTCACTCTGTCGCCCAGACTGGAGTGCAGTGGCCGCTCCCGGGCACCGCAGCCTCGACCTGCTGGGCTCTGGCGATCCTTCCGCCTCAGCCTTCCAAGTAGCTGGAACTACAGGTGCGCGCTACCACGCCCGGCTGATTTTTTGATTTATTGTAGAGATGAGGTCTCGCTGCCCAGGCGGGTCTCGAACCCGCGGGCTCAGGCAATCCATTCACCTCAGCCTCCCAAGGCGTGGGATTACAGGCTGAGCCACCGAGCCCGGCTCTAATCTACTTTTAAATAAACTTTTCTTTCTTAACCTTTTTGTGTGTCACAATTCTTTGCATCTACTCGGATCTCTGGGTTCCCGGGCGCGCACCTCCGGCTAGCCAGCCCTGGCAGTGCTGTGCGCCTCCCTGGGCCTCTCCACCCTCACCCTGTCCGTCCGAACCTAACACTATGAACCTTCTATACTTTTCTTCATTCACTCAGTAGCCATTTGTTAAGTATTCATTATGTGTTGGGCATAATACATATTGGGTTTTTGTTGCCGTCATAAAACACAAAGTTCCTTCCTTCGTGGAGTTTACCTTATGGTTTGTGTGGGGTGCTTGGTTGAGAGACAGAGACCACATACAAATAAAGAGATAAATGAACAAGAGCGTTTCGGGTAGTGATGAGTGCTATGAAAACAACAGGAGGATATGGTAGAGTGTGATGGAGAGGGAAGGCCTGCTTTATTTATTAATTTGATTTTATTTTTTTGAGTTGTAGTCTCACTGTTGCCCAGTCTAGAGTGCACTGGCAGGCTCACAGCCACCACAGCCTTGACCTGCTGGGCTCAGGCGATCCTTCTGCCTCAGCCTTCCAAGTAGCTGGAATTATAGGTGCGCACTACCACACCTGGCTTATTTTTTTGATTTACTATAGAGACGAAGGTCTTGCCAAGTTTCCCAGGCTGGTCTTAAACCCCTGAGCTCAGGCAATCCTGTTACCTCGTCCTCCCAAAGTGCTGGGATTATAGGTCTGAGTCACCGTGCCTGGCCGAGGGGCTGCTTTAGAAGGGGGAGTTTTCCTTGACCAGCTAAGACACATATGTGAGAAAAAGTCATTCATAAACAGATGCTTTTCAATGAGCACTTATTTCATGGATTTGAGTGTCTCCTATTTTCAAATGATGGAGACTGAATTTTTTTTTTGAATCTGAATTTTCAACTGATGGACACTGAATTTTTTTTTTTTTGAGTCACTCTGTTGCCCAGGCTGGAGGGCAGTGGCACACTCATGACTACCCCAGCGTCAACCTGCTGGGCTCTGGCGAACCTTCTGCCTTAGCCTTCCAAGTAGCCGGAACTACAGGTGCAGGCTACCACTCCCGGCTAATTTTTGATTTATTATAGAGACGAGGTCTCATCAAGTTGTCCAGGCTGGTCTCGAACCCATGGGCTCAGGCAATCCACTTTGGCCTCCCAAAGTGCTAGGATTACAGGCTGAGCCACCGAGCCCGGCCGAGACTGAATTTTTATATCAATCAAGTATCAGCAAAAAACCCTACATCAGCTAAGGGTAACAGGTTCAGAAATGCTAAAAATTAGATTGTCTGTAACGTTAGATTTTCTTTTTTGAGTTGGAGTCTCACTCTTGCCCAGGCTGGAGTACAGTGGCACGCTCCCGGCTACCACATCTTCAACCAGCTGGGCTCAGATGATCCTTCTGCTTCAGCCTTCCAAGTAGCTGGAACTACTGGCACGTGACACCATGCCCGGCTAATTTTTTGATTTATTGTAGAGATGAGGTCTTGCCAAGTTACCCAGGCTGGTTTCGAACTCGTGGGCTCGGGAAATCCTCTCACTTCGGCCTCCCAAAGTGCTGGGATTACAAGTGTGAGCCACCCTGCCCTGCCAACATTAGATTTACTTTGAAATCCAAACAGCTCCTGGTATGTGTGGCTTCAACATGAAAGGATTCAGATCTCTCTTGCTTAATCTCTATGCTAGTTACTTCTTGGAAATGGAATATTTGAGTAGTCTCTTCTGACTGTTAGAGTATAATATTATTAGCAGACTGGCAAGGGGAATTCTGCCACAAAAACAAATCCATTCTAATTGTTCTTCGAAAAAAGCTTTTGTGTTTGTGACCCATGATCTTGCAAAGCAAATTTCATTAGGTGTTCCAGTGGCTAGAACACAGTTATTCATTCACTGTTTATAATTGAAACATGAGTATTGCCTATCTGCAAGTTTAAAACATACCGTACATGGGATCTGATCCCTGATATGAAAACAACAACAACAAAAAAACCATTAAGCTTCATCTGTAAGCATAGGTTTTTGAAAAATTACACTTGATTCTCATTATAACATATCATGTCATTAATTAGTGCCAAGTTCCATCATATCTCTTCAAAATTTGAAGAGCTGAAATTCATAAGACAGAAAAACAAGGCATATGGGTAAAGAGAAAGCCACCAATAAGAAGGTTTCATGTCAAAAAGATGTGATATTAATTTAGGAACCAATGAACTTTAAAAAACAGAATCATGCATGACTAATACAGAGTAGAATCTGGACTCAGACAGGAAATCTAGCCCCAGAAAGTGAAAAATAAACCAGAGGAGGAGGTGGGGGGACGGGGGAAGGAATGGAAACTTTCAGGGGTATTGGAATTAAATGACCTTTAGGTTTCTTCTAGTTCTTCCGATTCTAAGTGTCCAAAGAATGTGTTAACTAGCTTTTAAAAACAGCTTTATTAAAATATAATTTTCATAATCATAAAATTTACCCATTGTAAGTATACAGTTCAATGAGTTAGACAATTCAGAGTCGAGCAGTCATCACCACCATCTAAACCTATTTTTTCATGTTGTTTTGGGGGTCAAGACTATTTTATTTTTCTAATATAAAGGTACGTGGTGAATTATTATTCTTTTTTAATTTTTAAAATTTTTTATTTTTTGAGTTGGAGTCTCCCTCTGTCGCCCAGACTGGAGTGCAGCGGCCGCTCCCGGGCACCGCAGCCTCGACCTGCTGGGCTCCGGCGATCCTTCCGCCTCAGCCTTCCGAGTAGCCGGAATTACAGACATGCGCTACCACGCCCGGCTGATTTTTTTGATTTATTGTAGAGATGAGGTCTTGCTGCCCAGGTGGGTCTCGAACCCGCGGGCTCAGGCAATCCACTCACCTCAGCCTCCCAAGGCGCGGGATTACAGGCTGAGCCACCGAGCCTGGCTAACGTGGTGAATTATTAAAATCATAGAGCAAGTTTCTAGGATGTAAAGTGACTCATTGACGTGTGTAATGGACATGTACAGGAAACAGACAGGGATAAAGCAGGGGGCATGGCTGGAGGCAGTAGGGACAATGGTTATCCGCCAGGCCCTAAAGTCAGACTGCTGGGGTTCAGATTCTGCCTTTCCTACTTTATAGTGACCTGGCCTCAGTAAGTTACTTTAGCCCTCCAAGTCTGAGTTTACTCATCTGTGAGAGGACAGCAACACTCTACTTTATGGGGTTATGAAGAATTAATGAGGGAACATATACAACGGGCTCAACATCATTCTGGCGCATAGTAAATACGCAATAATTGTTAGCTATTTTTATTATTATCACTGGGTGACTACTACATGAGCCAGACGCAAGAGACCACGTGCTCTTTGATTCTATTGGTATGAAATTTTAGAAAAAGTAAAACAATGGTGCTAGAAAGCAGATCAGTGGTAGCCAGAGGCCAGGGAGTAAGGGTAGATAATTGACAGCAGAGATCACAGGGAATTTTTTGGGACGTTCTATGTTATGATTCAGACAGTATTTTTTTTTTTTTTTGAGTTGGAGTCTCACTGTTACCCAGACTGGAGTGCAGTGAGTGGCACGCTCCCTGCCACCGCAGCCTCAGCCTGCTGGGCTCCGGTGATCCTTTCTCCTCAGTCTTCCACGTAGCCGGAACTACAGGCATGTGCTACCATACCCGGCTAACTTTTGATTTATTGTAGAGATGAGGTCTCACCAAGTTGCCTGGACTGGTCTCGAACCTGCAGGCTCAGGCAGTCCACTCACCTTGGCCTCCCAAAGCACTGGGATGACAGGCTGAGCCACCGAGCCCGGCTCGGCCTATCTTTTTAAAATTTGAAGTCTCACTCTGTCACCCAGGCTGGAGTGCAGTGGCAGGCTCATGGCCACTGCAGCTATGACCTGCTGGGCTCAGGCTATCCTGCCGCAGGCAATCCTTCAGCCTCACTCTTCCAAGTAGCTGAAACCACTACAGTTGGCTTTTTTACAAAATTTATTGTAGAGGTGAGGTCTCCTTATGTTGCCCAGGCTGGTCTCCAACCCTAGGGCTCAGGCAGTCCTCCTGCCTCGGTCTCCCAAAGTGCTGTGATTACAGGTGTGAGCCACCCCCTGCCAGTGGCATAGTGTTTTGTAAATGCTTTCCATTGAATCACACAGTTAAACTTGGTGAATTTTTTTTGTATGTAAAATAAAGCTGACCTTCCCAAACCCTTCAAAATACAGTATTTAATTTTCCAGTTTAAAATAGTTCCATTATTTTACTAGTCAGAAGCAACAAAATTCAATGTCTAAACTCAGCCCACAAAAATGTGTTGAGTACCTACTATGTTCAAGGCACTGTCCTAGCTACTGGGGATACAGCCTTGAAGACAGCATCCTACATTCATGCCTTGATCATACAGTTACTTGCTGCCTCAAAAGTTTGGTTCCCCGTTGGACAGAGATTTCAATATCTGTTTTTGGCATCAAGGCTCTCCTCGGTTTTGTCTCAATCTCATACCCCTGGCTTGCCTCGAGCTGCTGCCTCGCATCATCGTTTATAGTTAATGCACAATTACACACACGTATTCGGAGTTACAAAGAGGTCAGTGCGGGGCGGGATGCTACGGGGAGACTAAACCGGACTGGGGGGGGAGCTAAGGTGTATAAATCTGTCCTGTGGATTTCTATCTTTCAGACCTACACAGAAGCACAGAGCGCCCGTACCTGAAGAGGACACTTTTGAGCTAGTGTCCAGGCAGGCGGCGTGTCAGGCCTGCAGGGGACGGGTGACCGTGACCCTCGCTGCTCTGGCCACATCATCAGCCCGGCACGGTGCCCCTCTGGCGAGGCCAGCGGACTGGCAGCGGACCCAGGAGCAGGGGGATGCTTCCGAGGGCCCCAGGCTGCTTTGACCTTGGCCTCGTCAGCTCGTGCTCCCTAGGCGTCAGGCGCGCTCCCGCCTCCGCAGCGCCCAGGCGGCAGGTAACCTTAGGGAACCTTCCCCAAGGGCCGGTCGGAGGCGCGGCGACTGCGGAGGGAGGGCGCCCCCGTCCACGCGGGGGCGTGCCGCGAGCCGGGGGCGGAGCCTCGCGGCGGGACCCGGTTGGCTGCTCGCGCCAGAGCCGCGTGGGGGGCGGGGCGGCGGGGGCGGGGCCGGCCGCCGGCGTCCGCTCGGGAAATGGATGCTCCGCGGGTCCGCGGGCGCCGGGGGCGGGGAAAGCGCTCGCGTCGCCGCGCTCGGCCCCGCCCGGGCCCCGGCGGGAGAGCGGGGCCGCCCCCTTCCTCCCTCGCCCGCGCTGGGCCGAGCCCCGAGCGGAGACCCGAGCCGGCGCCGAGTCTTCTGCTGGGCTTTCGGGCGGCGGCACCCGGCGCGGGAACATGGCGCTCGTCGGCAGCCGGGCCGAGATGGACGCGGACGAGGTGCGCGCCGACGGGGAGCGCGGGCGCGACCCCGGGGGCCCGGCCGAGGTCCCGCCCCCTCGGCCCCCGGCCGGGACACGCTGGCTCCCGCCTCGGGGAAGGGGCGGGCGGGGCTGGGGCGCCCGAGCGTCCCCGGGGCGCGCCGGGCGGAGGCGCGGTGAGGGTCCGGGCGCCGACCCCGCGGGGGCGTGGGGCGGGAGGACCCCTCTCCGGTCCGCGGCGGATGGGTGCGCCGGAGCAGAGGAGCCGCGCCCCCGACTCGCTCCGTCTCTCCGAGCGCTTCTGGGCTGGACGAGATGTGCCCCTGAGGTCCCGCCATGGCCCCCTGGGTTTCTGTGGGATCGCCCGCGCCCTGGCGATGTCGCCTTCTACGGAAGTTTCCTGGGGGCAGGACCGGGAAAGGCTTGCGATCGTGGCAAGGGGGGCAGCCGGGGGCAGCGGAGCCGAGGGGTCTCAGCCTGGAGGGGCGGGGCCGGGGCGCAGGAGCAGCGGCCCCGGCCCTGGCGCGCCCCCCCCGGGGCCCGGCCTCCTCCCCACGCGGGTCCCCAGGGTCGGCCGGTGCCGAGGGGGACGCGCTCCGGGAGCCTGCCCCGGCGTCGCGTGGGCTCCGCGGTGCTTCAGCGGCGAGCCCCTTCCTCCGGCCGCGCGCGCGGGGGTCCGAGCTGCCGGGGCGCGCGCGCCGGACCTGTTGCTTTCTGGCCGCTGCCTTTCAGCACTCGGCCGCCTGGAGAGAGCGCGCGCCCTTGAAGTTGAGACCCGGGCGCCGGCACCCCGGCCGCGGCTGCCGCTGCCATTTTACCTGACTGGGACGTAGCAAGTCTCTGCCCTGGGAAGGCTTCGGTTTCAAGTGATGCAATAGTGGACGATCTGGAGGAGGCGGTTCAGATTCATTCCTGCTCACCTCCCCGAGGCCGGGAGCCTCCTGACAGCGAGGGCTGGGCTTTCAGTATGGGCCCTAAAAACAGAGCAAACGCCGGACTGCGGCTCCGGCACAGGACTGGCAGGCAAGAGGGCAAGCCGGGCTGCCCAGAACCTTTCTGACAGCCGGTCCCTTGCGTGGAGGGCCCCAAGATCACAGGCCGGTGAGCTAGAGCCTGCCCGGCTGCTTCTAATAAATACTAGTAAAAACTTTATTTTATTTTTTTTTTTTGAGTCAGAGTCTCACTGTGTTGCCCTGGATGGAGCTCACGGCCACCGCAGCCTCGACCTGATGGGCTCAGGCCATCCTTCCAAAAGGAAGCTACCTTCCAAGTTGCTGGAATTACAGGCGTGTGCCACCACGCCCGGCTAATTTTATGATTTAATGTAGAGGTGAAGTCTCGCCATATTTCTCGGGCTGGTCTCGAATCCCTGAGCTCAGGCAATCCTTGCTTCCGCCTCCTATAGTGCCGGGATGTCAGGCATGAGCCACCGCTCCCGGTTTATTGTTGAAACTTGTTGAAACTTTTAAACTGCACCGAAAAGGCAAATGATGAAATCGCATATTTGTTGCCATTTTCATCTTTTTTTTTTTTTTGAGTTGGAGTCTCACTCTGTCCCGCGCTACCAGCCATTTTCATCTTTGACAGCTTTTGTTTATAGCTTTAGGCTAACTTTTTGGTAGGACCTGGTGCCAGCTATTTCCCTTGTTCTTCCTGTTCTATTTCTCTGTAATCAAGGTAGTAACTTTCCCAGTGCTTTGATCATACATTTATTTTCTTCCTCAAAAGTTTTCACAGCTCCCCATTGGACAGTACTTTCAGTATCTGTGTTCTTGGCATACAAGGCCCTTCGGTTTTGTCTCAATCTCATATCCCTGGCTTGCCGCCAGCTGCTGCCCTGTGTAACCATTTAGCTTAATGACATTACAAATGAGGAAGCAAACTGTGGGGTGAAATATTTGAATCCTGGTCAGCTTGTGGGAAAAAGTTGGCTCTGCCTAGGGCTATATAATTGTCCAGACCAGGGCATTGCTGAAGGGATGCTATTAATAGTTCACACTGGCCATCATGGTGGGTCATGCCTGTAATCCCAGCACTTTGAGAGCCCGAGGTGAGAGGATTGTCTGAGCTCACTGGTTTGAGACCAGCCTGGGCAACTTGGCGAGACCTCGTCTCTACAATAAATCAAAAAATTAGCTGGGCGTGGTGGCGTGCACCTGTAGTTCCAGCTGCTTGGAAGACTGAGGTGGAAGGATCGCCGGAGCTCAGCAGGTCGTGGCTGCGGTGGCCGTGAGCATGCCACTGCACTCCAGCCTGGGCGTCAGTGAGACTTGAACTCAAAAAAAAAAAAAAATTCACACTGGGACAACAGTGCAAGCTAGGGCCATTCTGGACACACACACGGTCACTCAAGCTATGCCTACTGCCGATAAGATGAGCCAGAGTATTGAGATACATTAATTGATGAGGAGGGCTCCAGCTCGTGGGAAAAGTTAGGTGTCAGAGCCGCAGAGAGTCTGACACACAGATACTTGGTAAGTAATTATTTGTTGAATGAATATGTGATTGCAGAAAAGATGTTACTTAATACCTTTTCAGTTTTTGCCATATCATTCATTCTTTTTTTGAGGAGGGCCTCGCTCTGTCACCCTGGCTGAAGTACTGTGGCATGATCATGGTTCACCACAGGCGATCCTTCTGCCTTAGTGCCTAAGTAGCTAGGACTACAGGCATGTGCTACCACCTCCGGCTAATGTTTTGATTTTTTTTTTTTTGTAGAGATGAGGTCTTGCTATGTTGCCTAGGCTGACCTTGAACTCCTAGGCTCAAGCAATCCTCTGGCCTCGGCCTCCCAAGGTGCTGGGATAACTAGCATGAGCTACTGTGCCCGGCTCATTCTTTTTTTTCATTCAGCAGCTACTTTGCTTCTCTCTCTTTTTTTTGAGTTGGAGTCTCACTCTGTCGCCCAGACTGGGGTGCAGTGGCACGTTCCCGGCCACCACAGCCTCGACCTGCTGGGCTCCGGTGATCCTTCCACCTCAACCTTCCAAGTGGCCGGAATTACAGGCATGCGCTACCACACCTGGCTGATTTTTTGATGTATTGTAGAGACAAGGTCTCACCAAGTTGCCCTGGTGGGTCTTGAACCTGCGGGCTCAGGCAATCCACTCATCTTGGCCTCCCAAAGTGCTGGGATTACAGGATTGAGCCACTGAGCTGGACTTACGTGGCTTCTCTTATGCTAAGTACTACATTAGTCCTACTAGCTGAACGGAGTACAAACAGAATTCTTGTTCATGTCAAATCCACTTTTTTTTGAGTCAGAGTCTCACTCTGTCGCCCAGGCTGGAGTGCAGTGGCACACTCACGGTTGCTGCAGCCTCGACCTGCTGGGCTCCGGCGATCCTTCTGCCTCAGCCTCCCAAGTAGCTGGAACTATAGGCATGCACCCCACGTTTGGCTAACTTTTTGATTTATTGTAGAGATGAGGTCTTGACAAGTTGCCCAGGCTGGTCTCGAACCCGTGGGCTCAGGCAGTCCTCTCACCTCGGTCTCCCGAAGTGCTGGGATTATAGGTGTGCGCCATCACGCCTGGCCTCAAATCCATTTTTTGTCACTCATGGCATACCATTTCCAGTGGTATACATTTAAGAAGCATTTATTGAGCATTTGCTCTAGGCTGAAACTTGATAAATGCATTAGAAAGAGATGACACAGTTTTGGCTCTCTAGGGTTCTCAGTCTGAGTAGGAAGCTAGGACTCGTGTACAAGAACTCTAGGAAAGAGCTCAAATCAGGGTAAACCAGTAAGTAGGGTGTTGTGGATTGGGTACCGTTGACTTACTTGTAGAAAGTCCCTACCTGTAAGTGGGTTGGAGAGCTCTACCCACAGGTTAATAAGATCCTGTTCTTCAATTTTACTGGACATGTAATTGGTTTACTTCAGCTAGGAAGATTTTCACACGCTTAAGAAGTATCTGAGGGCCGGGTATGGTGGCTCAACCTGCAATCTCAGCATTTTGGGAGGCCCTAGGCGAGAGGATTCCCTGAGCCTGGGGGTTCGAGACCAGCCGGGGCAAGTTGGTGAGACCTCATCTCTACAATAAATCTCAAAAATTAGGTGGACGTGGTGGCGTGCATCTGTAGTTCCAGTTGCTTGGGAGGCCAAGGCGGAAGGATCGCGGGAGCCCAGCAGGTCGAGGCTGCGGTGGGCGGGAGCGGCCACTGCACTCCAGCCTGGGTGACCAAGAGTGAGACTCCAACTCAAAAAAAAAAAGTGTCTGAAGGTCTTTCTGGCTGTATTTGATATTGATAGGCCATTGTTTGATACCCTTGGGGAGTAAAAAGGGACAAAAAAAAGTTGTATAGTTGGAAAAGTACTGGGCTAGGAATTAGGAATCTAGCTCTCCGCCCTCTCTGCCCCATAGTCACTCACCACTTATGTGTGCAAACATCTGGCTATCTAATGTGCCAAGCCCTGTGCTAGCCTGGAGGGACAGCAGTGAACAAGACAGACAAGTGGTCTTGATTAGACAAGTCTCCCAGGCTCTGAGGGCTCTTTCAGTTTCCTCGTCTGAAGAAGGAGGGACTGGATGAGCCCTAAGTGTTTCAGCTCCAAAGGTCTGGGGTTGTTTGCGGGGACAGGGGACTCCTTTTTGGGAGTAGGGCTAATCATATGGGAATCCTTTTTCTTTCAAAGTAGTTCAGGAGTGATAGTGACAGAGAAACCTTAGCAGCAGCTATGGGATGGATTTTCTTTTTTTTTTTTTTTTTTCAGCCAGAACTACAGACATGCGCTACCATGCCTGGCTAATTTTTTGATTTATTGTAGAGATGAGGTCTCGCCAAGTTGCCCGGGCTGGTCTTGAACCCACAGGCTCAGGCAATACACTCGCCTTGGCCTCCCAAAGTGCTGGGATTCAGGCTGAGCCTCCGAGCCGACCTGGAATGGATTTTCTTGGGTAAGCTGCTGGTTTTCGTTTGTTTTAGGTGCTAGGAGGGTAAACACAGAAGCTAGGACTTGCATCTTCATTGGAGGCAAATTTTTTTTTCGAAAGAATCTTAGATATTATTATGGTTTGTGCCTCTCAAAGCTCAATTAACAAAATCTTTTTTCTTAACATTGAAATTTCTGTTATTGGGTTTTTTTTTTTGTTTGGGTCGGAGTCTCACTCTGTTGCCCAGGCTGCAGTGCGGTGGCGTGCTCACAGCCACTGCAGCCTCGACTTTGGGCTCAGGTGATCCTTCTGCCTCAGTCTTCCAAGTACCTGGAACTACAGGCACGCACCACCATGCCTGGCTAATTTTTTGATTTATTGTAGGGATGAAGTCTTGCCCAGGTGCCCGGGCTGGTCTTGAACCTGTGGGCTCAGGCAGTCCTCTGACCTCGGCCTCCCAAAGTGCTGGGATGACAGGCGTGAGCCACCACGCCTGGCTGGGTTTTCTTGGGTAGTACATGAGTGACATTGACATTGAGTTTATGGAAGTTGTACAGGACATATGCAAGGTCAATACAGCACATCTATGTCAAATAGATGACTGATTGGAGGGCATTGTCTCTTATCAGTTGCCCCATTGGTGACCTCTACAGACTTATGGATGCTAATGGCTGCCTTGTGGATTTGCTTACATTTGGCTCCCAGTGTTTTTGTGTGTGCAATTGGAATTTGAGAATGACATGAGAATAGTTAATATTTTATTACTCTAGTAAAGCTATTCAACCCATCAATAATTATGTCAAGTACTGAGAAGGAAAAGCTTGAAAATATGGGAGTGAATTATCTGGCAACTAGTTAAGTTAAACATTGTTTTCTCATATGAAACAAAAGTTTAAGTTCACTAAAAATAACTTCTAAGAAAAGAAATTTTTTTTGAGTCAGAGTCTCATTCCGTCACCCAGGCTGGAGTGCAGTGGCATGCTCACGGTCACTGTAGCTTCGACCTGGTGGGCCCAGGCCATCTTCCACCTTACAATTAGCTGAAACTACAGGCATGCACCACCACACCCAGCTAATTTTTTGATTTATTGTAGAGACGAGGTCTTGCCAGGTTGCCCAGGCTGGTCTCCAATCCCTGGGCTCAGGCAGTCCTCTCGCTTCCTCCTCCCATAGTGCTAGGGTTATAGGCGTGAGCCATCATGCCCAGCCTAGAAAATAATTTTTTCAATTGTTTTACTTTTGCTGGACAAATAACAGTTTTGAATGTTTAAAAAAATTTGGTTGTAGCTGGGCTCGGTGGCTCGGCCTGTAATCCTGCGCCTTGGGAAGCTGAGGTGAGTGGATTGCCTGAGCCTGCGGGTTCAAGACCCTCCTGGGCAACTTGGTGAGACCTCATCTCTACAATAAATCAAAAATTAGCCGGGCGTGGTAGCACATGCCTGTAATTCCGGCTACTCGGAAGGCTGAGGCGGAAGGATCGCCGGAGCCCAGCAGGTCGAGGCTGTGGTGGCTGGGAGCGGCCACTGCACTCCAGTCTGGGTGACCAAGTGAGACTCCAACTCAAAAAACAAAAAAATTTTGTTGCATTGCCACTATGTAGTTATAGAAATAGGCAATTTGAGCCAGGCTCGGTGGCTCAGCCTGCAATCCCGCGCTTTGGGAGGCTGAGGTGAGTGAATTGCCTGAGCCCGCAGGTTGAAGACCCGCCCGGGCAACTTGGCAAGACCTTATCTCCATAATAAATAAAAAATTAGCCGGGTGTGGTAGTGCACGCCTGTAGTTCCAGCTACTTGGAAGGCTGAGGCGGAAGGATCGCCGGAGCCCAGCAGGTCGAGGCTGTGGTGGCCGGGAGCGGCCACTGCACTCCAGTCTGGGCGACAGAGTGAGACTCCAACTCAAAAAAAAAAAAAAAAAGGTCCTCAGCAAATACAGGTCAAAAGATAATAGTTTGACATGTAAAAATTTAACTTTTAACTTAGAATTTTTATTGAGTCATTCTGAACTTATCGAATGAAAAGAGTTTGCTTTATACTGAGGTTCCTTAGGGGTATGATAACAAACATAAGTTGAGGCACGCCGGCTTAGGGAGAGAAATGGCTTATGTATCCAATGATACATGGCCTAGGAATTTTTAGGTCTGATTCTGACTTAGAAAATTTCCCTCGGGAAGTTTAGATAAAGTCGATTGCCACAGTTTTAGAGTCAGATTCATGCTCTCATTCCCCCAGTGTTCACTGAACCCCTCTCAGGAGCTAAGAGTCTTCAGATGTTGGATGCACACACTGAAACAAGGCCCTTACCCTCGAGGAACACACAGCCAGGCAAAGCAGCTCCACGAGTAACTAGTTCTGTCTTTGGGTCAGTGGGTTTCGGGAGGGCCATGTCATTTATCGTCCTTCAGAGCACCAGGAGTCTGCGAGGTGCCTTCAGTAATTACCCTAGGACCACAGGTGCAAACGGGACTGGCCGGCACTTGAAAGGAGAGACAGTGTTTGGACTGGGTTTCAGAGGGTAAGCAGAATTGTGCCAAGCAGAGCCAGCAGGATAAGGCACAGTCCTTGGGGGAGCTTATCAGATGGGAGGGAGTGAGGGCAGAGCACTGGGCCCCGAGGGGACGGGAGTGCTGGGAGCTGACCGCAAAGGCTGGCGTGGATCATGGGGTGCTTTGTCAGGAGGGTCAAGCTGAGGAGGTTGGGCTATAACTCCTAACAAATGGAAATCTGGAAGATTTAAAAAAAAATCTAGACAAGCATGAGTAGCTTGTTTATTTATCTTTTTGAGTCGGAGTCTCACTCTGTGGCCCAGGCTGGAGTGCAGTGGCGTGCTCATGGCCACCACAGCCTCTACCTGCTGGGCTCAGGTGATCCTTCTGCCTCGGCCTTCCAAGTAGCTGGAGCTACAGGTGTGTGCCACCACACCCGTCTGATTTTTTTGATTTATTCTAGAGACAAGATCTCGCCATGCTACCCAGGCTGATCTCGAATCCCTGAATTCCGGCAGTCCTCTCGCTTCTGCCTCCCAAAGTACTGGGATGACAGGCGTGTGCCACCATGCCCAGCCAAAGCTTGTTTGTTTCAGTGAGAGCAGTCTGGTAAAGTGGATGCAGCCAGGTTGTGGAGGACAAGACGGCATCCCTGCCCAGCTGCACAGGGAATCCAGAATGATCTCTCTATGGCTCCCCTGCCCTCCCTGCACCACTGACCCCAGGCCACCCAACCAAGTCTCTCAAGCTGGCCTCTCCCATCCTGCAACCCCTGCTCTGCTTCAGGCCTGGTCAGCTTCCACACTAACTGTGGCAACAGCCTCTTGTCCTTGCTAAGATGTTCTTCTTGGATCTCTTCTGTGATCTCATCTAGTCTTTGAATGCTGTCTCCCCGGTGGAACTTTTCCTCATTTTCTCCTCTCCTCCCCTGTACCTGGATCCACCGTCTCTTCCTTTCCAGCCCAGTGACACATTTATGCTTCTGTGACAAGTATCAGTTCTTCCTGTGCTAGCCGATTGCCTTTTTAGCTGTCGCCTGCCCACAGGTGCTGTCACTAATTATCCGCAGGGTGAATCTGATCCATGAGTTCCGTGAGGCTCGCGGTCTCCATCTGGCCATCTGTTGGTGGGAGCCCCATAGCCATCTCAGGTGGAGTTTCCTGAAGTTACTTCGTGCTCACTTTCCACAGATGAGTCCCGTGGGTGCTTCTGAGGCTTCCTGGGCAGAGAAGGATTTTCCTTTTCCAGGCCTCCTCGTTGGTCACCAGCTATGTCAGAACTCTCCTCTCCAACCCCGTGCTTGTCGGATCTGTGCTTCCTCATAATACACGAAGCTCTGTTTACACTCAGAGCCACTATGGCTAGCCGGCCACGTTGGTGAGGTCATCATACTTCTCAAAAGGAACTCCAGCCGTGGGGAAGTCTGGCAGTTCCTAAAGCCGTTACACACCTTAAACTCTTTATTTAAAGACTAAGTGTGTTGTCAGTGCTGTTTTGTTATGGTCCTGGGCATGTTCCTTTGGTTTGCTGGTATTGCGTTGAAATATAGATGTATTTTATTATATTTCAGTGAAACGATACATTGTATATATTTGTTGGCTGCCAGTAACTAGTAAGTGAGAATTACTCAGTCTGATTTGCTGTGCTGAGTATTGTGCTAGGTGCTGGAGAGACCAACACAGCTTCTGCCCCAGTTTATGGTCTAGGTGCACAGAGGAGGGGTGCCAGGGTGTCTTAAGCACAGAGGAGGACACATCACCCTGGAGAAGGGTAGTCAGGAACGGCTTCCTGGGGGAGGCTATTTCTTGGAAATTCTGTCTTTTTTTTTTGAGTCGGAGTCTCACTGTCACCCAGGCTGGAGTGCAGTGACAGGCTCCCGGCCACCGCAACCTCGACCTGCTGGGCTCAGGTGATCCTTCCATCTCAGCCTTCCAAGTAGCTGGAACTACAGGCACGTGCCACCATGCCCAACTAATTTTCTTGATTTCTTGTAGAGACGAGGTCTCACCAAGTTGCCCAGGCTGGTCTCGAACCCTCTCGCCTCAGCCTTCCAAAGTGCTGGGATGACAGGTGTGAGCCACCGTGCGCGGCTTGAAATTCCTAGTCTTGTAGGATGAGTAGGGACTAGCCACGGAGAAGGGATGTGGGGACAGGGGGAGCTTTTGGAATGTGTTTCTGGGAGAGGGAATAGCAGGGTAAGGGACAGAGGGATGGGGGAGGGGCGTGGCGACCCTGGGCCGGTGGAGTGGCCGAAAACCAGGCTGGAGAGGTGGTGTGTTAGTCCGCGTTCTCCAGAGAAACAGCCAAGAGGATGGGTGGGTGGGTAGATGGACAGATAGGTCGAGGATGGGTGGGTGATGAGATGGGATTTATCACAGGAGCTGGCTCACACAATTGTGGAGGCCGAGAAGTCCCACCATAGGTGCCTGCAAGCTGGAGAGCCAAGGAAGCCGGAGTGTGGCTCAGTCCAAGTGTGAAGGCCTCAGGACCAGGGAAGCTGATGGTGTAACTCAGTCTGAGATCAAAGGCCTGAAAACCTCAGGGACTGCTGGTGCAAGTTCTGGAGTTTAAAGGTTGGAATAGCTGATGTCCAAGGGCAGGAGAAAAAGAGCCTCCCAGTTTGAGAGAGCGAGAGAGAGCGAGCCAGGTGTGGTGGCTCTCGCCTGTAGTCCCAGCTGCGCGGGAGGCTGAGGTGAGAGAATGGCTTGAGCCCAGGAATTTGAGGCCACGGTGAGCCATGATCATGCCACTGCACTCCAGCCTGGGCAGCAGAGTGAGATCGCGTCATAAAAGAGAATAAAATACAATGCACATGTGCATGCATGGGCGCGAGCACGTGCACGTGATTTTGGCTTTCCTCTGCCTTTTTGTTTTATCTGGGCCTTTGCCGAGCGGAGGGCGCCTGCCTGCACTGAGTGAGAGTGGAGCTTCATTACTCAGTCTGCTGACTCAAATGCCAGGCTTTTCTGGAAACACCCTCTCAGACATTCCCAGAAATAATGCTTAACCTGCTCTCTCTTCCTGGGTGTCCCTTAATTCAGTCAAAGTGACACCTGAAATTAACCTTCACAGGTAGGAGGGAGGGCCATCCCGAGACTTTCATGCCAGACTGTTCGCGGTGGGCACTGATGGGTTTCAGGTGAGGAGTGGTGTGCCGTGATCAGCATTTAGGTGGCTCCCTGGCAGGGCCTGGAGGCTGATTGGAGGGAAACAGGGCCAGAGGAGGGGAGGCAGGTGGTTTTCTGATGTTTTGGCTTGCTTGTTGAATGACCGTTGGTGCCCACTGAAGGCCCGCGCTGTGCAAGGGCACCTAAGTACTGTGATCACACTAAGATGTGCTTCGGAGTCCTCTGGAGCTGACAGTCAGAAATGTGGACCCGGACAGCCACCCTAGGGTGCAGGGGAGAGTCTAGAGAGAGTTCAAGTGGCCTGTGCTCCAAGGAGAGGAGAAGAGGGTTCCCACAGGGCCGTCAGCTGGGACGCACCCTGCCTTCTGCTCACCCCACGTCAGCTGCCTGGAGTCAGCTGACTTGGTTTCCAGACCCAGTCTTTGATGACCGACTGTGTGGCTTAGAGCAAGTCCCCTACCCCTTTTGGGCCTCGGTTTCCTCCTCAACAGCATGAAGGAGTTGAAATATGATCTGTCTGTACAGCGCCTTTCAGCTTTGACATCTGTCATCGAGAAGCTGACATTTGATCTGCGCTTTCAGGGATGGAATTTCAGCCCACAGCAAGGGAGCAGGTCACCCTTCATTCCCTCAGGTAGAGGGGAGTAGCACGGGAGACGTGCTCAGTCCTGGACGAAGTGGGGTGGAAGCCTTGTGCCGGGCAGAGCATATGCCAGGGTGAAGGGGTAAGGGGTTCAGGAGAGCGACTGAGGGTGTGTGCCAGCCAGACAGCGGATCTTGATAGGCTTTGAATGCTTAGCTGAAGAGCTGGGCTTTGTTTTTTTTTAATTTGCATTTTTTTTTGAATCGGAGTCCGTCACCCAGGCTGGAGTGCAGTGGCACGCTCCCGGCCACTGCAGCCTCGACCTGCTGTGCTCAGGTGATCCTTCCATCTCAGCCTTCCAAGTAGCTGGAACCACAGGTGCACACCATCACGCTCGGCTAATTTTTTGATTTATTGTAGAGATGAGGTCTCTCCAAGTTGCCCAGGCGGGTCCTGAACCCCTGGACTCAGGCAATCCTCTTGCCTCCGCCTCCCAAAGTGCTGGGATTATAGGTGTGAGCCACCGTGCCTGGCTTAATTCGGTTTTTTTGACAGTGGAGAGACGCTGTCTTGGGGGCTTTTTTTTTTTTTTTTTTTTTTGAGTCAAGGTCTCACTCAGTTGCCCAGGCTGGATTGCAGTGACACAATCACAGCTCACCCCAACTTCTACCTCCTGGGCTCAAGCAATTTTCCCATTTCAGCTTCCTGAGTAGCTGAGACTCAGCACGCCCAGCTAATTTTTCTGTTTTTTGAAAGAGATGAGGTCTTACTGTGTTGGCCAGGTTCGAACTCCTGGACTCAAGCAGCCCTCTCGCCTAGAGTGCTGGAATTACAGGCATAAGCCACTGCACCTGGCCTGGGAAATACTTTTTTCTTCTTTATCTTTTTCTTCCTTTTTTTTTCTCATAAGGGAAGTAATAATGATCCCATTTCTTTAGTTTCACTTTCCCTTTCCCAACCTCATTTCTAAAGTACAGTTTTAAACCAATGACCATAAGCCATTGCCTTCCTAGACTCTGGTGTGGCTGTGTGCTCTTTGAGTTCTGACTGTCTTCATGCTTCCTGGCTTTGGCACCCTCCCCCACCTTGGGGAGATGAAACTCTCTCTCTTTCTCTCTAATTTACTTTTAAGTAAACTATATTTTCTAATCTAAAAAAAGCAAAACAAAACTAATGACCATTAACTGAAATGCAGGCCGAGTGTGGTGACGCATGCCTATAATCCCAGCACTTCGGTAGGCTGAGGTGGAAGGGTCGCTGGAGCCCAGGAGTGTAAGACTAGCCTAGGTAACAAAGCAGCCTCATCTCTGCAAAAAATAAAAACAAATTAGCTGAGTGTGGTGGCACACTCACATAGTCCTAGCTACTTGGGAGGCTGAGGCGGAAGGAGCGCCTGAGCCCTTGAGGTCATGGCTGCAGTGAGCTATGATTGCCCCACTCCCCTCCAACTGGGTGACAGAGTGAGACCCCATCTCTAAAAACAGACATACAGAAAAAGAAAAGCCACAAAAATTGAAATGCAGTGGTGGTCAAAGAGACGGATAAGGCCAGACCCGTGCGAGTCAATCTCACAGACTTAGATTCATCACATAGACGCGTAACCTTGGCTGTTGTGTTCTGCTCTACAGAACCAACCTGACCCGCTTGCGGGAGCTCGGTCGGCAGGGCCAGTCGCCGTTTCTTGGAGGATGTCCTTGATCTTCCTTTTCTCCCTCCCTGCTTTCTCAGACCGCTTCGCCCTGGAGTTCTGGGGTTCCTGGGCTTTTTCAACCATGAGTCACGGTCCTTCCACTTAGAACTAAAAGAAACAAACCTCAGATTCTCACATCATTTTTCAGGCTAAAAGATGTTTTTGAGAGGAGGCAGACAAGACAGACGAGGACAGAGAGGGAGAGTCCTGAGGAGAGGCCAGTGAGGGCCTGATTCCAAACTCTCTCCCAGAAGCATCACATGTCATCATCTGGGCCGTCATCGATCAAGTGCTTGTTGACCCAGACCAGCTCCCTGGCTTGCAGAGCCATCTGGAGCTTCTGAGGGAGTGGCCAGCTTGGTTCAGGTCTTGGCTTCCCATTTGCTGTCTGACCCTGAACGTGCTATTTAACTTCTCTGATGCTCGTCACTTTTGGAAGATGACATCAGACTGTATCTTGCAAAGCACTTAAAAAGCCCTCCTGTAATGCCAGGTTTTACATTTTTACTCCTAAGATATCTTCGTCGCTATTCAGTATTATTTATGGATTTGATTAAGGATCTGCAGCTAACATTTTGGTGTGTTAAAATACATTTTCAGGCTGGGCATGGTAGCTCAGCCTGTAAGCCTAGCACTTTGGGAGGCCGAGATGAGAGGATTGCCTGAATCCAGGGGTTCGAGACCAGTCTGGGCAACTTGGTGAGACCTCGCCTCTACCATAAATCACAAAAAGTAGCTGGGCGTGGTGGCGTGGATCTGTAGTTCCAGCTATTTGGAAGGCTGAGGCGGAAGGAGCTTCTAAGCCCAGCAGGTTGAGACTGGTGGCCGTGAGCGTGCCACTGCACTTCAACCTGGGCGACAAGTATGAGACTCCAACTCACAAAAGAAGGAAAGAAAGGAAGAAAAAATGTATATGTATTCACCTTATTTTTGCAATCAATTGGGAATAAAAGTCTGCAGAAGTGCACATCTTAGAGAGGAAGCGATTGGTGTAAGTTCATTCAGCTGGCTTAGGCACAGAATCAGGGTTTGAAATTGGGCACCCTGACTCTAAATTCACCGCCCTTTCCATTAGGTCAGGGGGTCGCAAACTTTACCAGAAGGTGAAATATAGCCTGCAACTCTCCTGCCTATTTTTGTGGATGACGTTTCACTGGAACGCAGCCATGCCCGTCTGTTTAGATGTTGCCTATGGCTGCTTTCCATCACAAGGTTACAGTTGAGTAGCTGGAAAGCACTCCCTCTGGCTCACACAGCCTAAATATTTACTGGCCTCTTACAGAAAAAGTTTGCCAACTCCCGATTTCTAGGGGTAGATGTAAGCTGGTTCATTTTGTGTTGTAAGCCTTATGAATTAAAGTTGCTTACTTCCTTCGCTCAAATGGGCGTTAAAGACTGGGAAAAAATAGAAATTGATTTGTCACATCTGTGAAATGGTTTGGTGCAAGTCAGATGGACATGAGTTAGAATCCCTGCTCCTTGGCCGGGCATGGTGGCTCAGCCTGTAATCCCATCACTTTGGGAGGCCAAGGCGAGAGGATTACCTGAGCCCAGTGTTCAAGCCTGGGCTACTTGGTGAGACCTCATCTATACAATAAAAATCACAAAAAAGCTAGCTGGGTGTGGTGGTGTGCGTCTGTAGTTCCAGCTACTCGGAAGGCTGAGGCGTAAGGATCGCCGAGCCCAGCAGGTTGAGGCTGTGGTGGCCGGGAGCGGCCACTGCACTCCAGCCTGGGTGACAGAGTGAGACTCTGACTCAAAAAGAAGAATCCCTGCTTCTCAGTCTCTCTAAGCTTCAGTTTCTTCATCAGAAAAACAGAATAGGACCTTCTTCGTAGGATACGGGGCTCAAAAGTTGGCTCTTAGCACTATTGAGGTTGCACGCTGGCATCTTGACACTGTTTTTCCAGCTCTCTAAGGATCTGGCATCGTATAAAGGTTGGCCCATCCAGAGAGATCCTGCACGACAGTCCTTCCCACAGTGGATTCCTGGGGGCTGAATGCGGCCATGTCTCAGGCTAATACCCAGGACTCCAGCAGGGCACGTTTTGCAGGATTGCATCCCCCCACCTTTCCTTTCCTGAAGGGAGAGGGGAACCATTTAACAGGATTGAGTAGGACATGGACTCAAAGGACCGTCTGTTCTAGCTCCTTCTAAAGCTGGCCAGACTCCAGCCTGGGTGGCAGAACAAGACCCTGCCTCAAACAGACATAAAACTGAACAGGGTTAATATCTGTCAGCAAGGGAGGTGGTGATGTCAATAATATTTTGGAAATGGCATTTGCTTACGGTTGCCTTGTTCACTGTTGTGACCTCTGATTTCTCTCAACATTTTGTTGTGTGATCCTGTCTTTCCAGTGGTGAATGTTGTCGAGTTCTTATAGTTTTCTTTTTCTTTCCTTTGTTTTTTTTTTTGGCGTCAGAGCTCACTCTGTTGCCCAGGCTGGAGGGCAGGGCAGTGGCACGCTCGCAGCAGCTGCAGCCTTGACCTTCTGGGCTCAGCTGATCCTTCTGCCTCAGCCTTCCAAGTAGCTGGAACCACAGGTGTGCACCACTGCGCCCGGCTAATTTTTTTCATTGATTGTAGAGACAAGGTCTCTCCAAGTTGCCCAGGCTGGTCTCGAACCCCTGAGCTCAGGCAATCCTCAGTCACTGCCTCCCAGAGTGCTGGGATTACAGGCTTGAGCCACCGCGTCTGGCTATAGGGTTTTCATGTAGCACCAGCTGTCAAGGTAGGACACTGGCCCGTGAAAGGACTGTCCTTGCTAGGCTACTCTTTCTGAAGTGCAAGTCCATTCTCAGCTTGCTTCTTCTTTTTAGTTTTTTTTGAGTTGGAGTCTTACTCTGTCACTCAGGCTGTAGGGCATTGACATGCTTTCAGCCACAGCAGCCTTGACCCACTGGGCTCAGGCGATCCTCCCACCTCAGCCTTCTAAGTAACTGGAACTACAGGCATGTGCCACCATGCCTGGCTAATTTTTTTGAGTTATCGTAGAAACAGGGTCTCGCCTGGGCTGGTCTCGAACCCTTGGAGAGGTGAATCCTCTCTCATTTCCTTTCTGAATATACTATATTTTCTTTTATTATTTATTTATTTATTGTAGGGACGAGGTCTTGCCAAGTTGCCCGGGTGGGTCTCGAACCCGCGGGCTCAGGCATTCTTCCCGCCTCAGCCTCCCAAAGTGCTGTAATTACAGACTGAGTCATGAAGCCCGGCTATATTTTCTTATCTAAAAAAAAAAAATCACCTGGCTGGGGAGCGGGTAGCTTGTTGAGTTGCACATCCCCACGTCCCACCACCAGCACGTCTTACTCTGTAGGTCTGGGGTGAGTCCTAGGATCTTGCATTCCAAACACGGACTTTTTGTTTTTTTTTTTTGAGTCGGAGTCTCACTGTCACCCAGGCTGGAGTGCATGGGGCCACTCTCACGGCAACTGCAGCCTTGACTGTTGGCCTCAGGTGATCCTCCCACCTCAGCCTGCCAACTAGCTGGAACTACAGGCGTGCGCCACCGCGCCCAGATAATTTTTTTTTTCCGTTGATTGTAGAGCCGAGGTCTCACTAAATTGCCCAGGTTGGGCTCGAACCTGGGGGCTCAGGCAATACTCTCACCTCGACTTCCTAAAGTGCTGGGATTATAGGCGTGGCCCCAACATGAACTTTTAACATCAGCCATTCCGATGGGCTTGTGTTTCTGCTTCTCTTGCCCCATCTCCTAAAAGACTGGTTCTTTCTTACTCCCCAACTTTTTATGTGCTGCCCCCTTGTCTGGCCAATTCTTTTTTTTTGACATGGAGTCTCACTCTGTTGCCCAGACTGGAGTGCAGTGGCACGCTGCTGGCACCGCAGCCTCAACCTGCTGGGCTTCAGCGATCCTTCTGCCTCAGCCTTCCAAGGAGCCGGAACTACAGGAGTTCACCACCATGCCTGGCTAATTTTTGATTTATCGTAGAGACGAGGTCTTGCCAAGTTGCCCGGGCTGGTCTCAAACCCATGGGCTCAGGCAATCCTTGCACTTCAGCCTCCCAAAGTACTGGGATTGCAGGCTGAGCCACAGAGCCGGGCTGGACAATTCTTTCTCATCATTTCGGGCCACCCTCAGATACTACTCTCCTCTGACCTTTCCAGATTCTGCTTCCTTCCTTCCCTTCCAGGTGCTCAACAACTACAGCCGTGCGTCGCGAAACTGGAATATGTTCTCTGAGAAACACATCATTAGGCGGTTTTTGTCATCGTGTGAACGTCATGCGTAGAGTGTATTTACACAATCCTAGAGGCTAGGGCCTGCCGCACACCCAGGCTATGTGGTCAGCCTGTTGCTTCTAGACTGCAAACCTGCACTGCCTGCCACTGTACTGAACACTGTAGGCAATTGTAACACAGTGGTGAGTATTTGTGCATCTAAACATAGGAAGGGTACAGTGAAAATATGGTGTAAAAGATTAGGAATGGTCCACCTGTATAGGATACTTAGCACAGAGAGTGAGCTTGCAGGACTGGAAGTTGCCCTGGGTGACTCAGTGAGTGAGTGGGGGTGAATGTGAAGGTCTAGGACATGACCGTACATGACCGTGGACTTCATATACACTATACTTAGGCTACACTACATTGATAAAGTTTTTCTTCAGTAGTAAATTAGCTTACTATGCCTTTTTTACTCTATCGATTTTTACATTTTTAAGCACTTGCTGGCTTTTCTGTAATCATACTTAAAACACAAATACATTGATCAGCTGTACAAATTACTTTCTGTCTTTATGTCCGTGTTCAAGCCTTTTTCTATTTTTAAGACTTTTTATTTATTTTTATTTATTTCTTTATTTTTGAGTTGGAGTCTCACTCTGTCTCCCAGACTGGAGTGCAGTGGCCACTCCCGGCCACCGCAACCTCGACCTGCTGGGCTCAGGCGATCCTTCCGCCTCAGCCTTCCAAGGAGCCGGAATTACAGGTGCGCGCTACCACGCCCGGCTGATTTTTTAATTTATTGTAGAGATGAGGTCTCGCTGCCCAGGCAGGTCTCGAACCCGTGGGCTCAGGCAATCCGCTAACCTCAGCCTCCCAAAGGTGCAGGATTACCAAGCTGAGCCACCGAGCCCGGAAGATTTTTTATTTTTTTACTTTCTAAACTTTTTTGTTAAAAACGAAGACACTAGACCTACACAGGGGAGGTCATCAGTGTCACTGTCTTCCATCTCCACATCTTGTTCCACTGGAAGGTCTTCAGAGGCATAACACATCCAGAGCTGTCATCTCCTGTGGTGACAGTGCCTTCTTCTGGAATGTCTCGTGAAGGACCTGCCTGAGACTGTCTTGTTAATTGTTTTTTTTTTTTTTTGAGTTGGAGTCTCACTTTGTGGCCCAGGCTGGAGTGCAGGGGCACACTCACAGCCACCGCAGCTTCGACCTGCTGGGCTCAGCCGATCCTTCTCCGTCAGCCTTCCAAGTAGCTGGAACTACAGGGGAGTACCACCACACGTGGCTAATTTTTAAATTTATTGTAGAGACGAGGTCGCTTCAAGTTGCGCAGGCTGGTCTGGAACCCGTGGGCTCAGGCAATCCTCTTGCCTCAGCTGTCCAAAGTGCTGGGATGACAGGCTCGAGCCTTTTTTTCCTTAAGGAGAAGCAGCACACTCTAAAATAACAACACAAAGTCTAGTACACTAAATACACACACCAGTAACATAATCACATGTTATAATGGTCAAGTATTATGTGCTGTACTTAATTGTAGGTGTGCCATTTTCATATCACTGGCAGGGGTGCCTCTCAACTCTTCAACTTCCTGTCCTCACCGTGAAGGTCAAGTTCTGAGTGAGGCTCTCCTCGGGTCCTGGGTCAAAGCACCCGTTTTCTCAGCTGCGCGTCCTGTTTATCTTCTCTCAGCTACGATCACAGTCTCAATCTGTGTGCTCTCGTTTGTTTATTTGCTTCTCTATCATCTGCCCTTCTCCATCAAGTTTCAGTTGCGGGAAACAAACTGCCCTAGCTGGTTTAAGGCAGAAGAGTTTAGGAAGGGAATGGGGTGCTTTCAAGATGCAAAGAGGGGCTGAAGGCACGGCTGGCTCTAGGTGGGCATCTGGAAATGGCCTGCTGTCCACCAGAACTGAACCGTTTAGGGGAGGTGTTGGCGCTCTGTGGCCGAAGACGCCAGAGCTGGGTTCATGTCACCCTGCGATAGCTGTGGTCCAGGGTCAGGAAGCCACAGTCGGGGGCTTCGGCCGCCCCCACCCTTTAGACGCAGGAAGCTGGAGAATAGATGCTAGGCGCTGCTGTGGAAACGGCTTCAGTTTGCTCACCCCTGCTGGGCAGCAGACGAGTCAGAAGGGGCAGGAGAAGAGCCTGGTTCTCTGGATCTCACCCGGGAACCTAGGTGACACCAGGAGTCAGTTCACGCCTCCCACCTCCCATCTGTAGGGCTCTCAGGAGCTACTGTCTGTAAATTTCACTGAAGTTCCTCAAATTTCTGTTTTATCTCCAGAACTGTTTCCATTGACCTGTTTTGTTGTCTCAAGCCATTTCGCAGCTTTCTTCATTTGGGCAGTTCCTTATTTTCAGATCGACCACATATGTTTACCAGCTGTCACTGTAGTTTTCTCTCGCTGTCTCAATTAAAAATGCTTTTAAGAGACTGGATTTTAGAGATTTGCACCCTTGTTTTCTTACAATGCTGATGGCCCTGTGAGTTCCCCTCCAAGCATTTAGAGCAGTGAATAAACAGATCAGTTAAGAATTAGTAATGGCCAGGTGTGGTGGCTCACGCCTGTCATCCCAGCACTTTGGGAGGTCGAGGAGAGAGAATGGTCTGAGCCCAGGGGTTTGAGACCAGCCTGGGCAACTTGGGGAGACCTCATTTCCTTAATAAAAAAATGAGCCGGGCGTGGTGGTGTGTGCCTGTAGTTCAGCTACTTGAGAGGCTGAGGCCGTAGGACCGCCTGAGCCCAGCAGGTCGAGACTACGGTGGCCATGAGCGTGCCACTGCACTCCAGCCTGGGAGACACAGTGAGACTCCAACTTAAAAAAAAAGTGCATTTTGGAATGTACATTGGTGTGTCAAATGTAAGTCGGTGGCTCTATAGCTTAGTTTTCATGAGGAGAATTTGAAAATAATTGTCTTTTTTTCCCTTAAAAATAATTGAGTCGCCGGGCTCGGTGTCTCAGCCTATAATCCTGCGCTTTGGGAGGCCGAGGTGAGTGGATTGCCTGAGCCCGCGGGTTCGAGACCCGCCTGGGCAACTTGGCGAGACCTCATCTCTACAATAAATCAAAAAATCAGCCAGGCATGGCAGCACGTGCCTGTAGTTCCGGCTACTCGGAAGGCTGAGGTGGAAGGATCGCCGGAGCCCAGCGGGTCGAGGCTGCGGTGGCAGGGAGCGGCCACTGCACTCCAGTCTGGCTGACAGAGTGAGACTCCAACTCAAAAAAAAAAAAAAAAAAAAAATAATAATTGAGTCTTATTGCTGAGGTATAGCTTTGCCTTACCCTTGTAAGATTCCTTAACAAAGCAATTCTCATAATAAGTATTAGAATTTTCCTAGAGGGCATAAATTGTGATATATTTAAAAGTTGCCCAGGCCCCAGTCTGGGACAAAATGAAGATCAGTATAATTAAGAACAGTATAGTATTATGGACCATTGAAAATAACAGGAATCCAGGCTGGGCTCGGTGGCTCAGCCTGTAATCCCAGCACTTTGGGAGGCTGAGGTGGGCGGATTGCCTGAGCCCACAGGTTCGAGACCCACCTGGGCAACTTGGCGAGACCTGGTCTCTACAGTAAATAAAAAATTAGCCAGATGTGGTAGTGCGTGCCTGTAGTTCCAGCTACTTGGAAGGCTGAGGTGGAAGGATTACCTGAACCCAGTAGATCATGGCTACGTTGGCCATGAGTGTTCCACTGCACTCCAACCTGGGCAACAGAGTAAGATTCCAACTCAAAAAAAAAAAAAAAAGAAAACAGGAATCCTTGAGTGCTTATGAATGATAAATAAGTAACTAGATGGATAAATGGGAGCGGCAGAGGGCTTTTGCTTTAGTTAGAATGCCAGAGGCTGATTGGCAAAAGCAGAGGGGCTGCTGTCCTCCTAGACTGAGTTAGGTGGGCATCGTCCTTGGTGCTGAGTCTAGGGACACATTTGGGGTGAGGAGCAGGATGTTCATCTCATCTTACACTGTCTCGCCACAGACTCCTGATTAATTGCCAGACAAAATTAGGTAACTGTTGCAGTGGAGACAACACTTTGACCAGGTGACCAAAACGAGCATCACAGATAGAGGCAGATGAACCTGTGTGCCTCTGGATATAAATGCCCTGAGAAGGACGCGGTGTTTCTGTAGTAGTCTAAGTTGACTCTGATCACAAGGAAACATTAGAGGAACTTTAAATGAGGAAGGTTCTTTTTTTCTTTCTTTCTTTTTTTTTTTTTTTTTGAGTTTTAGTCTTACTCTGTTCTGGAGTGCAATGGGATTCTCCCAGCCACTACAGCCTCGACCTACTGGACTCAGGTGATCCTTCCGCCTCAGTCTTTCAAGGTGGCAGAACTACAGATGTGTGCCACCACCCCTGGCTAATTTTTTTATTTATTGTAAAGACGACGTCTCGCCATGTTGCCCAGGCTGGTCTCGAACCCGTGGATTCAGGCAATCCTCTCGCCTCGGCCTCCCAAAGTGCTGGGATTATAGACTTGAGCCACCATGCCCAGTCAAAGGTTTTATTAAAAACAAGAAAAGGAGGGCTGTAGTGGCCAACTGTGGGTATCATAAAAGATAAAGCTCATGAAAATGTTCCAGATTAAAGGTCCTGAGAGACCTGACAGTCAAATGCAAACGCTGAGCCTATTCTGCTTCCTGTACAATAGGGGAGAAAATACTGTGAAGGACATTGTTGGGTCCTTTGATGAAACTGGAATGTGGGGCATCCATGTCAAGTAGTTAAATTTATGGAAGTAGGTAACTGTACTGTAGCTATGCAAGAGAATATCCTTATTTTTAGGAAGTACACATTGAGGAATTTAGAGGTAAAGGACATCCATATTTGCAATTTACTTTCTTTTTTTTTTTTTTGAGTTGGAGTCTCACTCTGTCACCCAGACTGGAGTGCAGTGGCCGCTCCTGGCCACTGCAGCCTCGACCTGCTGGGCTCCGGCGATCCTTCCGCCTCAGCCTTCCCAGTAGCTGGAGCTACAGGCGCGCCACCATGCCCGCTAATTTTTGATTTATTATAGAGATGAGGTCTTGCCAGGTTGCCCAGGCGGGTCTCGAACCTGCGGGCTCAGGCAATCCACTCACCTCAGCCTCCCAAAGGCGTGGGATTACAGGCTGAGCCACCGAGCCTGGCCTGCAATTTACTTTCAGGTGGTTCCCAGAAAAATATTGTGGAGCTAGACTGATAGGGAGGAAGGGAAAGAGGAAGCGAGTGAGAGCAGATTACATAAAGCAGCTGGAACAGATGTTCACAATAGGTGAATCTGGGCAAATGGCACACAGGTGTTCTTCATGTATCTCCTTAAATTTTATTTTATTATAGAGATGTGGGGTACAAGTAAGGATTAATTATACAAGTGGGCTGCATGCAGGTGAAGTCTGGGCCTCCAAGTAGCCCAGACTTAGGTAAAGGACTAGGTACCCTTTGTGTCGTTACGTGCCCCATCTGCCTCCCCTGGCAGTGCCCAGCAACTGCCGATCTCTCCCTTGCTTGTGCTTATGTGATTAAAGTCCAGGTCCCACTTATGAGTGAGAACATGAGGTATTTATGCACTCTTTCTTTTTTTTGAGTTGGAGTCTCACTCTGTTGCCTAGGTGGAGTGCAGTCAGTGGCATGCTCACGGCCACTGCAGCCTCGATCTGCTGGACTCAAGCGATCCTTCCGCCTCAGCCTTCCAAGTAGCTGGAACTACAGGCATGTGCCACCACGCCTGGCTTATTTTTTGATTTATTGTAGAGACGAGGTCTCACCAAGTTGCCCAGGCTGATCTCAAACCCCTGAGTTTAGGCAATCCTCTCGCCTTGGCCTCCCAAAGTACTGGGATTACAGGCTTAAGCCACTGCGCCTGGCTATATATTCTTAAACATTAAGAAAAAAATTAAATTGTAAGTACATAATATTTATGGAGTGTGTTTGATGTTTTTATATAAGCATTCAATGTGTAATAATCACATCAGAGTAGTTGAAATATCCGTCACCTCAAGCATTTATCATTTCTTTGTTATTCTGACAACTTTTCTGTAAGTTTGAAATTATTTCTCAATAAAAAGTTAAAATAAAAGTTGTCTAGAGACTGAAAGTGCTGTTCATTTACACTGGGCCTGAAAGGATCTTAGTTATAAAACAAATTTACTTGAATTGTCATCTTAACTTAGTGTGCTTGCATCTTACTGTAGTTATCTTGGAACTGCTTATCTTGAAGTACTGCATTAACTTTTCTTTATATTGTTCAAATTGGTCATACTTTTTTACACACAATAGAAGGTGGCCAGAATTAGCAAAAGCATTCTCGTTGTTGCATCACTCAGAGCTAACCATGATTTTTCCCCTTATTATATTCTCTCTTTTTTTCCTCAGAAGAAACTAGCATTAATTCAGAGTTTAGTTGTGACTTTCTAGTTTTACATATACGTGTGTGTGTATGTGTGCATTCCATTATGTATATATGCATATATGTGTGTATATGCAAATGTGGTTTTTGTTGATATAACTAGGATGTTACACATCTTTCCCAGGACTAGGTTTTTCATGTGATAAATATCTTAGAGACATGTTTTCACTATTTGCTTTATTCTTTATATAATGACTGAAGAGAATTGGGTAATATAATTGTATCATAGTTTAACTACTTCTCTATCAAAGATCATTTGCATAGTTTCCAATTTTTTTTCCCAACACAATGTGTACCATAGTAGATGGACCTTGGGGCATGCTTTTTTTTTTTTTTTTTGAGTTGGAGTCTCACTGTCGCCCAGGCTGGAGTGCAGTGGCATGCTCACGGCCACCGCAGCCTCGACCTGTTAGGCTCCAGTGATCCTTCCTCCTCAGGCTTGCAAGTAGCTGGAACTACAGGTGCGCGTCACCATGCCCAGCTAATTTTCAATTTATTGTAGAGCCAAGGTCATGCCAAGTTACCTGGGCTGGTCTCAAACCTGCTGACTCAGGCAATCCTCTCACTTCGGCCTCCCAAAATGCTGGCCTCCCACTGCACTTGGCCGAATTTTTTTTTAATAATATATAATCCTAGAAGTAGTATTGCTGTGTCAGTACTTTTTTTTTTTTTTTTAGTAGAAACTGCAGGATTGACTTATAAACAGACTGTAGCAACAGTATATGCTTATTTTCCAGCATCTCTGGACAAAATATAGGGCAAAGCTACTATGAACTCAGGCGATTCTTCTACCTCAGCCTTCCAAGTATTTGGGACTACAGGCATGTACCACTATGCATGACTAATTTTTTGGTTTGTTGTAGAGATGAAGTCTCACCATGTTGCCCAGGCCGGTCTTGAACTCCTGGGCTCAGGCAATACTCTTGCCTTGGCCTCTCAAGTACTGGGATTATAGACATGAGCCACCACGCCAGGCCTTGAACTTTTGTACAGCCAAATCTTTTATTCTTTTCTTTATTGCTTCTGGTTTTTGTGTTTTACTTAGAAGGGTTGTCACTGTTTCTAGATTATAATTTAAAAACTTACCCATACATTTATCTAGTTCTATATTTATCTCTTTAATCTATCTGGAAATTTATACATGGGCTTAATTTCATTTTGGCTGTGATAGGTAACCAATGTCCTCAGCATCATTTATTAAATAATTCATTATTTTCTAGTGTAAAATCTTAACTGAATAATAAATTCCTATGTGTACAGGAATCTGTGTCTGTATCCTTTATTATTATTATTATTATTAGAGTTGGAATCTCACTCTTGCCCAGGCTGGAGTGCAGTGGCATGCTCATGGCCACTGCAGCCTCTACCTGCTGAGCTCAGAAGATCCTTCCACCTCAGCCTTCCAAGTAGCTGGAACTACAGGTGTGCACTACCACGCCCAGCTAATTTTTTGATTTATTGTGGAGATGAGGCCTCAACCAAGTTGCCCAGGCTGGTCTCAAACCCCTGGGCTCAGGCAATCCTCTCGTCTTGGCCTCCCAAAGTGTTGGAATTACAGGCGTGAGCCACCACGTCCAGCCTTTTTATTCTGTTTTATTGATTTATGTATATGTTCCCATATCAGTTCCATAGTTTTGACTTTTCAGAGTAAATCTTATACATTTGTTTCCTTCGAGATAACTTTATCTTTTAATAAAAATTTTAAAAAATTAATTAGTTGATGAATTATTTAGAGATGAGCTCTTACTCTGTCACCAAGACTGGAGTGTGGTGGTGTGATCATAGCTTACTGTAGCCTTGAATTCCTGGGCTCAAGTGATCCTCTCGCCTCAGCCTTTCTCCTCAGCTTCAGGCCTTATCCTTTGGAGTAACAAGGACTGTAGGGATGTGCTACCATGCCTGGATATTTTATTTTTTGTAAAGATGGGGTCTAGCTGCATTGCCCAGGCTGGTCTCAAACTCCTGGGCCGATCCTCCTGCCGTGGCCTCCCAAAGTGCTAGGATTACAGGCATGCACCACCATACCCAGCCCCAGATAACTTTAGAACTACTTGAATTCCCCTGAGAGTTCTGTTGGGAATTTTATTGACTGAATTCTCTCAGTGTTAAAAAGTTCTCATGGCATGATGGATAGCAGCTCGGGCTATGGAGTCGGATAGGCCTGTGTGTAAAACATTTATTAGCTCTGGGATGATAATTGCCCGTATTTTAGAGACATGTTGTCAGGTTTATATGAGACAATATATACAAAGTGCGAATGCATAATGCTTGGTGCATAAATTTGTTAAAAAATATTATGTATATCCTCATAGTGACAGATTCAGTAACATTTTTATAACTTATTGATCAGAACAGCCTTACATTCGAGGAAAAAAAAGAGTTACACAGAAAAAAAAGGAATAGTGTATATGTACATACACAGAAAAATATACATATGAATAAAATATCTGTTTGAAATTAATGTATCTATGTATTCCTTGACCCACTCGTTGGCTTCTGTATTCGTTCATTCTAGGATTTTGGAGCAAATGCTGCAGGTCGGTGCTGAGCTTGGTGCCTGTGGGTATAGTTTGTAGATATGCCTCATGGTGCCAGCCGCCTGGAGGGAGGACAGACATGAAACAAATCTCCACACTCCTAATTGGGGATTCTCATTGGGATATGTGGTGTGAGGGGAAGTTGGATACAGTGTCTCTGTAAGTCTGGCTCAGTTTGATTAAGTTCACTTTGTCAGATAGCTCAGTTTGTTGAAGTTACACATGTCGTTTATCAGCATCCAGCATCACTTTTAAAAGTTTTTTTTTTTCTTTTTTGAGTTGGAGTCTCACTCTGTCCCCCAGGCTGGAGTGCAGTGGCATGCAGACTCACGGCCACCCCAGCGTCGACCTGCTGGGCTCTGGCGATCCTTCAGCCTCAGCCTTCTAGGTAGCTGGAATTACAGGCGCATCCCACCACGCCCAGCTAATTTTTTGATGTATTGTGGAGATGAGGTTTTGCCAAGTTGCCCAGGCGGGTCTCAAACTCGTGGGCTCAGGCAATCCTCTCACCTCGGCCTCCCAGAGTGCTGGGATTATTGGTGTGAGCCACAGCTCCCAGCCACTTTTAAAAGCTTTAATGAGAATAAGTGTTGATCACAGACTCTAAAGTTGGATTCGGTGAGTTTAAATCCTGATTCTGTCACTTATATGCTGTGTGTGACCTTGGGCATGTTACTTAACCTCTCTGTGCTCCAGTTCATCGTATGTAAACTGATAATATTAAGCCACCTCAGAGGGTTGTCTTGAAGAGGAAATATGTTATATATAAAAGTACGTCGAACAGTGCCTGGCACAAGAATGCTGTAGCGGAAGTGATTACTGTGACAGCATTGGCATCTGTATTATTATTTTTTTTTTTTGAATTGGAGTCTCATTCCGTCGCCCAGGCTGGAGTGCAGTGGCCGCTCCCGGCCACCGCAGCCTCGACCTGCTGGGCTCCGGCAATCCTTCTGCCTCTGCCTTCCAAGTAGCTGAAATTACAGGTGCGTGCTACCACGCCCAGCTAAGTTTTGATTTATTGTAGAGACGAGGTCTCGCCAAGTTGCCCAGGCAGGTCTCAAACCCATAGTCTTAGGCAATCCACTCGCCTTGGCCTTCCAAAGTGCTGGGACTACAGGCTGAGCCACCGAACCCGGCCAGCATCTGTATTTTAAACACATCATATGGAAACTTTGTATTCTATATTTTCCTCCAGTGTTTCTAAAAATCAACTTTGGTCAGGTGCAGTGGCCCACGCCTGTCATCCCAGCATTTTGGGAGGCGGAGGCTAGAGGATTGCCTGAGCCTACAGGTTCAAGACCAGCCCGGGCAACTTCATGAGACCTTATCTCTACAATAGATAAAAAAAAAATTAGCCTGGTGTGGTGGCGTGTGCCCGTGGGTCCAGCTACTTGGAAGGCTGAGGCGGAGGGATCACCGGAGCCTAGCAGGTCGAGGTTGCGGTAGCCATTGAGTATGCTGCTGCACTCCAGCCTGGGCAACAGAGTGAGACTCCGACTCAAAAAAAACCCCAAAACACCAAACAGACAACTTTATGAGGGTATAAATTACATGCAGTAAAATGCACTCAGCTTAAGTGCACAGATTAAGTTTCATAAATGTGGAAACCCATTTCACCACCACTGCAGTTAAGATAGGGGATATTTTCATCTGTCCCGAAAGTTCCCCGGCACTTCTCTGCTGTCATTTCAAATTCCTTTTCATGCGTTTGTTTTTTTTACCAGTTTTAATATTCATCTTTTAATATGGTTAGACTTTTCAATTCATTTTTAATGGCTAATGTATATGAAATTTGAGATACTAATTATACGGTCTGTTACACTAATTATCGCTTCTAGCAGTCTGTCTCCTTTCTGCTAGTTTTGAATAAGTTTCCATATTTAATTGCTTCCTGTTAGAAACCAAAAATGTCAGCATTTAACTTATAATGGTATTGATTCGCTTAATTTATTTTACAGTATCATTTCAAGTTTATTTTTCTACTTAATTCAAATGTGTAGGTAGGCATTTAGCTTCTTGCTAAACAATTCTTGCTGTTTTGGGGGGAATGGTGGTGGTTGTGGAGGAAAATTCAGTCTTAACAGAAATGAGTGTGTGGAAGTCCTAGCCTTTTCTCTTAGACTGTCCCAAAGAAACACATTTGAGTTTTCATCATCCTTGCTTTGCTAACACCTATGATTCCTACAAGAATAGATACCACGAGAGATAGGGTACTGCATGAATGGTCCGTATGTGAACACACAACTTTTCCCTGCTGTAATAACAGTGAAATTAACAATTTAATGAGAGCTGACATTATCGAGTACTTACCATGGATAGGCCCAGGCTAAACCCTATGTCCATCTCACTTAATTCTTCGACCCCATGAGTTTGGTACTATTGCCACTCCATCTACAAATGATGACTGTGAATCTCAGAGAAGCTAAGTGACGTGTCCATGGCCACACATAGTTGCTAAGTGATGGTGTTGATGACCAGACGCTACAATCCATGCTCTTAGCATTATTTCTCCCTTGAATGCAAAGCTTGAAGGCAGTGGGTTTTGGGGAATGAATACTTTCTCATATTTGCCAACCCTTTAAACTTTATTTTATAGATTGTTCACATTTGTTTCTCTATCTTCAAAGCATCCAGTGGGGTAGGGAAGGAGATTTTGACGTTTTATCCATGCATGCAAAGGTAGGCAACACTTTTTCTGCAAAGAGACAGATAGTACGTCTTTTTGACCGGAGGACTGTATGGTCTCATGTGCAGACACCCAAGTGGTGATTGGGACGGGAAGGCAGCCTTAGACAATATGTAAATTGATTGAGTGTGCTTGTGTTCCAAGCGAATTCATTCATTCATTCATTTATTTTAGCTGGAGTCTCACTCTGTCGCCCAGGCTGGAGTGCAGTGGCACGCTCACGGCCACCGCAATCTCAACCTGCTGGACTCAGGTGATCCTTCCACCTCAACCTTCCAAGTAGCTGGAGCTGCAGATGGATGCGCCACCACGTCCGGCTAATTTTTTTCATTTATTGTAGAGATGAGGGCCTGCCAAGTTGCCCAGGTTGGTCTCGAACCCCTGGACTCAGGCAGTCCTCTCACCTCGGCCCCCCAAAGTGCTGGGATTACAGACTTGAGCCACCACACCCAGTCAAGATAATTTATGTGCAAAAACAGGCAGGGGTGGGACTTGACCCTCAGGTTTTGGTTGACTGACCCCTGCGGGAGACTGACGTATTTGGGGACATCAGAACACGCCAGCCCCGATTCTTAGGGCTCAGCGCTGGGCCTTTCCACTCCCTGGCCCTCTCGGGGCTGCAGCACCTAGTGCCATAGGAGATGCAAGTGGCAACAGCGATAGTGATAATAATGTGTGTTTTCTACTAGATGCATTGTTCTAAGTTTTCCACATGTGACATTTCGTATGCGGACCACTCAGAGAGATGGGAATCTGAGGCACAGAGGAGGAAAATGACTTGCTCAGGGTCACAGAGCCAGTAGGTGGTGAAACGGATCTGAACCCAGGCAGGGTGGTTCCAAGATCTTGATCGCAAAGTCTTCTCACCTTCTCTCTCCTGCATGATGAGGCTTCTCAGTTTGAGGTCACTTTTGAAGCCTTCTGAGCACCTGGAAAATGACAACCTGTGTCCTTTTAAAAAGGCATTTATTTCGGAGCAGAGTTATAGTAAGGGAATGCTAGTTCTGCCTTTTTTCTGTTATAGCTGGAAAGTTCAAGGATGGAGCAAGAGAATGTAAGATTTTTTTTGCTCCTCCCTGGGTTGCACTGGAGAGTCTCAGTGGTAGGACCACTGTTTTTTCTTCTTTTTGAGCCAGGGTCTCACGCTGTCGCCCAGGCTGGCGTGCAGTGGCATGATCGCTGCTCACCACAGCCACCGTCTCCTGGGCTCAGGCAATCCTTCTGCCTTAGCCTCCCGAGTCGTTCGACTACAGGTGCACACCATTATGCCCGGTACATTTTTTGTAGACACAGGATCTCATATGTTGCCCAGGCTGGTCTTGAACTCCTGGGCTCAAACAGTCATCCTGCCTCGGCCTCCCATGGCGTTGGGATTACAGGCGTGAGCCACTGCACCTGGTCTCTGTAGAACCGCTTCAATAACAGTAGCAGTTATTTATTGTCTGTTGTGTAAACACTGTGCTAGGTGCATTAAACATTTTATCTCAGTTAAATCTCATAATAATGCTGTAAATTAAGTGGCATTATTCCATTGCACAGATGTAAAAATTGAGACTCAACTGTGGACAAGTTAACTAGGTCTTTCGGAGTCTTATTTTCCCCATTTGAACCTACTTTTGTTTTTTTTTTTTTCGAGTTGGAGTCTCACTCTGCCGCCCAGGCTGGAGTGCAGTGGCCGCTCCTGGCCACTGCACCCTCGACCTGCTGGGCTCCGGCGATCCTTCCACCGCAACCTTCCAAGTAGCTGGAACTACAGGTGCGCGCCACCACACCCGGCTAATTTTTTGATTTATTGTAGAGATGAGGTCTCACCAAGTTGCCCAGGCGGGTCTCGAACCCACGGGCTCAGGCAATCCACTCACCTCAGCCTCCCAAGGCGCGGGATTACAGGCTGAGCCACCGAGCCTGGCACATTTGGACATTCTAATCGTCCTATCTTGTAAGATGGTTAGGAAGAGTAAATGAGTTAGTGCATGTTAAGGATTTCAAGCAGTGCTTGGCACTCAATAGAGTTATCTGTTATTGTTGATATTGTTATTTTTTTAGTAAGTAGGAATTTACTAGGGGATAGGAAAGCCCCCGGCGGCAAGAGGGGTCCCTAAAGAGGGCTGCCCTATCGTTGATATTATTATTATGAGAACATAGTTGTAGCAGTCCTTGTAGAGGTGACATTCTCCCTTCTCATGGTCATTTGTGAACTAGAAATATGCATGTATCTATCAGAGTTCCTGGCTGTCAGTCGGTGGGATTTAGACATATTTATTCATAGGAAGAAACTACATAAAGCTCTGTTCCTTTTAGTTTTCAAAAACCTCCGCTAATGATGGTTTCAGAATTAAACAATTTAAAATGTTAAAACTCAGTTTCTTAGCTCTGTGCGTTGTTGTTTGTTTTTTTGTAGACTTGCTCTCCTGCAAAAGTAGTGTGCCCTAGATATTCCTGTGTTGACTGTAAATTAGGTAGATTGGGTAGGATTGGCACTAGGGGGCGGGGAGGCTTGACGTAGTTAGTGAGTTACAAGGTCTGTTTTACCGATATGAAAACAGTAAGCGAGGAACATGTGCAGGGGAGTAAAAGAATGTGCTCGCTTATGTCGAACGTGGTCAGTCATCAGTTGGAAACAACTTAGGTTTTACCTGTGTACTCTTTGTTATATACTGTATGTCACTGCGCACATTTCCCCGTTTGTACATACCCGTTCCTCTGTGTGTTTATGTCCAAAACGAAGGGGACGCTTGCTATAGTGGCAATTTAAAGTATTTGTTCAATGTTAATTTGGACTATTGTGCATGATTTTTTAGTATTGACCTTAGAACTTAAACCCCTCCTTAAGCTGCAACTCACCTCTCTATAAGTATGCAGAAATGCAGAAAGAGAAACATTTTTTTTACTCTTCATGAAGTTAACTGTTTCTTTTTTTAACACACTGATCTATGTGTTAGCAGACAGTAACGGAATGCTGCCTGCCCAATTCAAAATTATTTTGTGAGAGCGACATCTGGTGGTTTCTTTTTAATTTTTGTAATTTCCTTGTGTTTGACTAGTTGTTGAAAACTCCCCCCCCCCCCCCCCCAAAAAAAATCATTGTGTGAACTGCTTTCCTTGGTACTTAACACTAGCTAGCTATTGAGTATCAAGTTAGCACCACTGGTGTGGCTCCAACTTTAAAAAGCCCAGTGCTCCATTTGGGTGCAGACCTTCCCTGAAGGATTTTATTTTAGCATGTAATGGACAGACAGCTACCTTGGGCAGGATTTCTGAAAATTTAGGATTTTGAATAAAGGATGGTATCTATGCCAACTTCTCTCTTTACTCGTGAGGAGGTTGGAGCCCCGAGAGGTAGAGAGTGTTGGCCAAGGTCTCTCTGTGTTGGCCAGTGTCACCTGCCCCCTAAAGAGCAGAGGTTCCCTAACTCCTGGGCTCTGTGCCCACCAGGGAACTGTGTGACTTTGGGCTTTGTGCCTGTGAGTTATATTTTGCATGCCAGGTGAATCACTGAGTAAGAAAGTTCTGGTGTGGAAGGACAGGAGACCGTTAATTTGTTTTTGTTTTTGTTTTTAGAGATGAGGGCTCGCCAAGTTGCCCAGGCTAGTCTCGAACCCCTGGGTTCAGGCAGTCCACTTGCCAGGTGTCCCCAAGTGCTGGATTACAGGCTGAGCCACTGAGCCCGGCCCTACACTGTTAATTTTGAGTACCTATTTGCGGTAAATCTTCTGTGGGAAGATTTTTTTTCTCTCATCCAAAAGAAGCTCAGAATCTTTGATGTGACAGAGGGTTGTAGGCTGGGCATGGTGGCTCAAGCCTGTCATCCCAGCACTTTGGGAGGCCGAGGCGAGAGGATTGCCTGAGCTCACAGGTTCGAGACCAACCTGGGCAACATGGCAAGACCTCTACAAAAAAGTTAGCTGGGCGTCATGGCGTGCACCTGTGGTTCCAGCTGCTTGGAAGGCGGAGGTGGAAGGATCGCCGGAGCCCAGCAGGTCGAGCTGCGGTGGCTGGGAGCGTGCCACTGCGCTCCAGCCTGGGCGACAGAGGGAGACTCCGACTCAAAAAAAAGAAAAAGGGTTGTCGAGGAAGTACAAGGAGAGATCCCAGCTCTGTCTCCATGAGTCTCCTGATTGATCTTATTTCTGAGAATTTAATAGTCTATGAAATTGTGTTTATGGAACCTGTTTTGAGTCGATTCTGTACTGTGAGTCATCTCATGAACATCCCTACAACGATACGGGGGGGGGTGATTGGAGATTGAAAGGCTTAAACTCAAGCCGGGTGCAGTGGGTCATGCCTGTAATCCCAGTACTTTGGGAGCCAGAGGTGAGAGGATTGCCTGAGCCCTTGGGTTTGAGACTACCCTAGGCAACATGGCGAGACCTTGTCTCTACAAAAAAAAAAAAAAAAAATTAGCCAGGTGTGGTGGCGCATGCCTGTAGTTCCAGCCACTTGGAAGGCTGAGGCGGAAGGATTGCCTGAGCCCAGCAGGTTGAGGATGAAGTGGCCATGAGTGTGCCTCTGTACTCCAGCCTGGGCAACAGAGTGAGATTCCGACTCCAAAACAAAACAAAAAAACCCCCAAACAAACGAAAGGGTTGAACTCACCCAGGGTCAGGGTTGGAGCCAAGATTCAGATCTGGACAGACCTAGCTTCCAAGCCTAAATTTATGCTTTCTGCTGCGCTACACTGACTGTGAAATTAAAATCACACATGCTTATTTATTTATAGTAAATAGTACTCGGGGAATAGAGACAAACTTGCTTCTTAGACACTTGAGCACATGACACTGGACTTTCCATTGTGACTATGGAGACATGTCCAGGGCTGTTTGGTGCTTGTGAAGAAGGGAGGAAAGGTTCATGTCATCAAGTCGTGACTACGTTGTGGGCACTGACTCTGTGCCAAGCACTTTCCCCTCTTATCTCCTTTGATCTTCCTATATTTTCTTTTTTTTTTCTTTTGTCTTACTCTGTTGCCCAGACTGGAGTGCAGTGGCATGCTCACGGCCACTGCAGCCTCGACCTGCTGGGCTCAGGTGATCCTTCTTCCTCAGTCTCCCAAGTAGCTGGGACTACAGGTGTGTGCCACCACGCTCAGCTAATTTTTTTTTTTGAGTTGGAGTCTCACTCTGTCGCCCAGGCTGGAGTGCAGTGGCCGCTCTCGGCCACTGCAGCCTCGACCTGCTGGGCTCCGGCGATCCTTCCGCCTCAGCCTTCCGAGTAGCCGGAACTACAGGCGTGCGCTACCATGCCCGGCTAATTTTTTGATTTATTGTAGAGATGAGGTCTCACCAAGTTGCCCAGGCAGGTCTCGAACCCGTGGGCTCAGGCGATCCACTCACCTCAGCCTCCCAAAGGCGCGGGATGACAGGCTGAGCCACCGAGCCCAGCTTGCTAATTTTTTGATTTATTGTAGAGACGAGGTCTTGCCAAGTTGCCTAGGCTGATCTCGAACCCCTGGGTTCAAGCGCTCTGCTTGTCTTGGCTTTGCAAAGTGCTGGGATTATAGGCGTGAGCCACTGCACCTGTCAGCGTAGGCTTCCTGACTTACTTTCCTTATACTGAAGGAGTCTGGAGGCTCCTGTGATTATATGTGTCAGAGGACGCATGGTGAGCCCACCCGTACTGGGAGTGAAGGGTCACCAGCTCAGGGCAATCATGGGAAGAATGAAGCCAGCCCTGGAGTAGCACTGGCAAGCTGATAGGGAGTGTGGAGAGGCACCGAGACTTCCCTAGAAACATCTCGTTACGCTGCATGAAGACTATTATGGGTTGGGCTGAGGCTGGTGGCTCACGCCTGTAATCTCGGCACTTTGGGAAGCAGAGGCGAGAGGATTGCCTGAGCCCAGGAGTTCAAGACCAACTCGGGCAACATGGCGAGACCTCGTCTCCACAGTAAATAAAAAAATTAGCCAGGCATGGTGGTGCACACCTGTGGGTCCGACTACTTGGAAGACTGAGGCAGAAGGATTGGCTGAGCTCAGCAGGTCGAGGCTGCGTGGCCAGGAGCGTGCTCCTGCACTCCGGCCTGGGTGACAGAATGACACTCCAGCTCGGAAACAAACAAAAAGAATACATATGGGTCTACTGAGTGCCGGGTGGAACACTGTGGAATAGCAGTCAGCTGCAGACTGGGGCTAAAACCAAGGGTCCTGATGGGATTTCTGCAGGGAGGGGGAGCTCCTCAGCCCGGTGTCAGGGCCTAGAGAGACAGAAGGAAAAGGAAGCCATTGGTGTGTGAGGACATGACACTGGTGGCAGGGAGGCAGTCACCTTGCCTTCTGGTATTTCACCCCCCCACAGTGGGTCAGTTTTCCCCAGGAGCTGGGAAACTGTTTGCAGGTACCCAGGAGAGAGTGTGTTGTCGCTATTAGTGTTCAAGTGCAATTCCCCAGACTTGGAAATATGACTCTCATAAAGACATAAAATGAACATGTCAAAAATTTCGATTTTTTTTTTGAGTCAGAGTCTCACTCTGTCACTCATACTGGAGTGCGGTCACCACTCCCAGTCACCGCAGCCTCGACCTGCCGGGCTCCGGCGATCCTTCCGCCTCAGCCTTCCGAGTAGCTGGAACTGCAGGTGCGCGCTACCATGCCTGGCTCATTTTTGATTTATTGTAGAGACGAGTTCTCGCCAAGTTGCCCAGGCGGGTCTCGAACCCGTGGGCTCAGGCAATTCACTCACCTCGGCCTCCCAAAGCGTGCGATTACAGGCTGAGCCACTGAGCCCGGTCTATTATTATTATTTTTTAAAAGACCAGTCAAGTGCAGTGGCAAGAAGGGGTGAAGCGTAGAACAAGGAGCCTGATCTGTAACTTACTGAACAGTCAACTGAGATGACTCACTATTTTTAGACCAGCCGCATTTCCAAGTTTTGGATAGTGTTTGTTAACGTTAAAAAAATGCTTTGGGCAGGATGTGGTGGCTCACACCTATAATCTCAGCACTTTGGGAGGCTGAGGCGAGAGGATTGCCTGAGCCCACGGGTTCAAGACTAGCCTGGGAAATTTGGCGAGACCTCATCTCTACAGTAAATCAGAAAATTAGCCGGGTGTGGTGACGCATGCCTGTGGTCCCAGCTATTTGGGAAGGCTGAGGTGGAAGGATCACCTGAGCCCAGCAGGTCAAGGCTGCAGTGGCCGTGAGTGTGCCACTGCACTTCAGCCTGGGCGACAGTGAGACTCCAGCTGGAAAAAAAAATGCTTTGGAGTTAAAAACAAACCAACCAACCCTGAGATTGAGCCCCATTGTGTAATCTGTGTAATGCTGGCCAGGTAATTACTTGCAACTGGGTTTACCTGCTGTAAATTGAGAGGAGCAAATGAAATATCTTTTGTAAAGTTCCTGGCACATGAGACGTCTTAGTTCTTCTCTTTAACTCTCCTCTTTTTAAAATAAAATAAAAACATTTCAGCTTTATAGACAAAGTATGCTTTATTTTGGAGAATTCTCTGGATGTGATTATGGTTTCAACCAAATGGAGAGATGTTGCTTAAGTACAGATGCTTTCTTCCTTGATATTCTTTTTTCTTAATTAAAAATTGTATTAGAGATGGAATCTTGCTTTGTTTCCAGGCTGGACTCAAAACCCTGGGCTCAAGCAGTGCTCCAACCTCAGCGGGCGTGGACGGAAGCACAGGCGAATGCCTCCACGCCTGGCTTGAGATTTTTGGTTTTCTTTTCTTGAGGATGAGGATGGGGCTATTTCTTACTTAAATAAAATATTAGCTTGTCTCCTTTACATGGATAGCTGGCTTCCTGAGTCATCCTTTATGAAGCTCGCTCAGTACGATTCTGGTGTCTCTGTTGAGGTTTGTGAGGGGGCGAACTCACAGATGCCTTCTAGGAGTGAACTCCCCACACATCCCTGCCTTGTTAAAGGTGGATACGGGGGAGGCTGTCAACCGAAGGGCCAGGGGGATTGTGAGCTGGTGTCGGGCACGGCCAGGTGGTTGTCACAGCCAGACGTGGGTTTTTGGATAACACATTCTGTCTCCCTCTTATGATAATGTGTGTGCTGGCCCTGGACTCTCCATTCCTTGTGGAGTATGATATTAGTGTAAATTAATAGGTCAGGCATCCCAAATCCTTTTTTTTTTTTTTTATTTATTGTAGAGATGAGGTCTCGTCAAGTTGCCCAGGCGGGTCTCGAACCTGCGGGCTCAGGCAATCCACTCACCTCAGCCTCCCAAAGCGCGGGATTACAGGCTGAGCCACTGAGCCGGTTTAGGAATCCCAAATTCTAAACTCAGTTCTGCCACTGTTTATAACTTTGCTTCTTTTTTGTATTTGAACATTTCGTTTCCTGCCTGACAGTGAATCCAGTATGCTCTAAACATTGTTGAGTATTAATGGTCACACAAGGGAAACCCTCTTTCCTCCTTGGTGTCGTAACTCTCAGTGGGGTGTAATATGATCAGCGCCATGACAGTCCAAGGTCCAATGATTCACTTGTTAGGCAACAGGTATTTATTGAGCAACAACTCAGTGCCAAGCCCGGGCAGTTTTTCTGTGTATGTGATAAGTTAGAACCTGCTCTGATGGAGACAGACAGTAACCAAGTAAACAGGGAGATTAATAGAGATTATTGTAAACGTTACAAAGGAAACAAATCAGGAGATAAACTACATGTAAGCTAATATATATTTTTTTTGAGTTGGAGTCTCACTCTGTCTCCCAGGCTGGAGTGCAGTGGCCGCTTCCGGCCACTGCAGCCTTGACCTGCTGGGCTCCGGCGATACTTCTGCCTCAGCCTTCCCAGTAGCTGCAGCTACAGGCATGTGTTACCACGCCTGGCTTATTTTTTGATTTATTGTGGAGATGAGGTCTTGCCAAGTTGCCCAGGCGGGTCTCGAACTCACGGGCTCAGGCCATCCACTCACCCCGGCCTCCCAAAGTGTGGGATTACAGGCTGAGCCACTGAGCCCAGCCGTAAGCTAACATTTTTAGCGATTTTAGAGTGATCGAAGACAGTCTCCCTGAGGAGGTGACTTTCTGAACTGAGAAGTAAAGGATGAGAGTCAGCCATGGGAAATGTTTCTAAGAGAAAGGGGGCAATGCAGAGAGCTGTGGGCTGAGTTTGGCTTGTTTGAGGAACAGAAAGACAGACCTGAGTCTGAAGTGGAGTGAATAAGGAGCAGGTGGGTGGAGACGTGGTGAGAGGCGGGTAGAGCCATGTAGGGCGTTGTAGATGGTGGGAAGGAGTTTGGGTTTATTCTGAGTGCAGTGGGAAGTTCTTCCAAAGGGCTACAGCAGTGGAATGGTGTATGCTTATTAAGAGATGAGAAAGGCCGGGTGCCATGGCTCACACCTATAATCCCAGCACTTTGGGAGGCCGAGGTGAGAGGATTGCTTGAGCCCCTGGGCACCTTGGCGAGACCTCATCCCTACAATAAATCAAAAAATTAGCCAGGCGTGGTGGTGCATGCCTGTAGTTCCAGCTTACTTGGAAGGCTGAGGTGGAAGGATTGCCTAAGCCCGGCAGGTCGAGGCCGCAGTGGCTGTGAGGATGCCACTGCACTCCAGCCTGGGCGATGGAGTGAGACTCCAACTCAAAAGAAAAAAAAAAGAGAGACGAGAAAGAAAAAAATAACTCCCCATGTCACAAACCTGCCCATGTACTCCATGGGTTCAAAAAAAAAAAAATGGAAAGAACTGTCATGTGAAGAATCAAGTGAAGGGTGTCAGGCACGGGGGTAGGGAGACCAGTCATGTGGCCCTGGCAGAAAAGTCCTAGTGGCTTGGGCTGTGGTGATAAGTGGTAGGGATGTAGAGAGAAGGCTTGGATGCGGGTAACTAGGCCAGATTATGATAGACTCCAGACACCTGGATGAGGAGCTCAGGTGTGGTTTTTGCAGCTATGATGTAGCCTTTGTGTATGTGTGAGTTTGTCTGTTTATTGTAGAGATGAGGTCTTGCCATGTTGCCCAGGCTGGTCTTGAACACCTAGGCTCAGGCAATCCTCTCGCCTCGGCCTCCCAAAGTGCTGGGGTGACAGGCTTGAGCCACCGTGCCTGGCCATGTGTGAGTTTTTTAGTGAGTGCATGTGTGTTTGTGAGTGTGTATGTGTGACTGTAAGATAGGCTGAGTCAGTGTATATGAGTGTGGAGTGCACGTGTGAATTTGTGAATGCATATGAGTGTGTGTGTGTGTGTGTGTGTGTGTGTGTGTGTGTGTATTTCTCCTCTTGCAGCTTGTGATCAGGCCAGTGGAATGAAGGAAGGGGCTGTCCTATGTGGCACAGAGTAACTGGGCAGAAGTCTGGTGGCAGGAAGGCTAGCTAGGTGGGTAGTGCAGTTAGATGAGAAGTGGAGGTCCAGAGGATGCTCTTTGGTTAGCCATGGAGAAAGAGAGACTGAACTGGGAAAGTCCTGTTATTTATTTGCTTTATTCTATTTTTTTTTGAGTTGGAGTCTCACTCTGTCACCCAGGCTGCAGTGCGGTGGCAGACTCGCAGCTACCACAGCCTCGACCTGCTGGGCTCCAGCCATCCTTCCACCTCAGCCTTCCAAGGAGCCAGAACTACAGGTGCATGCTACCCCGCCCGGCTAATTTTTTGATTAATTGTAGAGACGAAGTCTCGCCAAGTGGCCCGGGCTGGTCCCGAACCCGCAGGCTCAGGCCGTCCACTCACCTCGGCCTCCCAAAGCGCTGGGATGACAGGCTGAGCCACCGAGCCCGGCCTGTTTGTTTTAGTCTGTATCTAAGATGAAGGAGACTAAAGAGTTAAAAGGTAACTCCATTAAAGAAGTCACAGTCTCTAACTTAGCCCAGTTTGATTGTCGACTGAATATTTTAACAGTCTTAATCCCAGCACTTTGGGAGGCAAAGGTGAGAGGATTGCTGAGCCCAGGAGTTTGAGACCAGCTGGGCAACTTGGTGAGCCCTCGTCTCTACGATGAATGTAAAAAATTAGCTGGGTGTGGTGGTGCGCGCCTGTGGTTCCAGTTACTTGGAAAGCTGAGGCAGGAGGATCGCCCGAGCCCAGCAGGTTGAGACTGCGGTGGCCGTGAGCAGCGTGCCACCGCACTCCAGCCTGGGCGACAGAGTGAGACTCGACTTAAAAAAAAAATTAAACCTGACTTAGATTCATATGCTTGATTTATGTGAATGGAATTCTATTAGCATCGAGTGATTCTGCTTGCTTTACCTTCCCACCAAAACTGCACCGCCCCCTCCCCCACATTCATTTTCTGGTTGACATTTGGAATGCTTGTGGTACTCATTGTATTTTTTTATATTCCCCCAGGACATTTTTGAAGATGCCTTGGATACCATCGCTATGTAAGTAACAACATAAAAAAATGTAGTACAGAAAAGTTAATGGGTCTCTTATGTAAATTGTGAATAGTTCATTCTCATTTTTTCGAGAGGACTGTAGTGGCTGCTGTCAGAAAAAAGTGAGGATGTGATTATGCTTAAGAAAGGATCTGTCTGATGTTACTCCCGATACATTTTTGAGCATTATTTCTTCTAACAATGATTACATTAAAATAAAAGAACATGTTTTGCAACAAGTTATATTTTTGTTTATACCTTACCCTTTTTTCTCCCTTTCTCTGTCTGTCTCTCTCTCTCTCCCTTTTTTTTTTTTTTTTTGAGTAAGAGTCTCACTCTATTGCCCAGGCTGGAGTACAGTGGCATAATCACAGCACTGCAGCCTCAACCTGCTGGGCTCAGGTGATCCTTCTGCCTCAGCCTTCCAAGTAACTGGAACCACAGGCACGCACCATCATGCCTGGCTAATTTTTTGATTTATTGTAGAGATGATGTCTTGCCAGGTTGCCCAGGCTTGTCTTGAATCTCTGGGCTCAGGCAATCCTCTTGCCTCTGCCTCCCAAAGTGCTGGAATGACAGGTGTGAGCCACTGTGCTTGGCTATACCTAACCCTTTTAATACTTGTCTGTATTTATTTATGTTGTTAGCTTCATTTTGTAGATTTTCTTATTTACCTTGTAGTTTTGTTATAAGCATTTACAAAAAGCCTAGTGTTTGTAGTAGTTTTAATTGTCTAAATCATGTTAAATCAAGTGGAATACCACAGTTTACATATCTGTTTCCCCACTGTTCAGACATTTAGGTTGTTACTGGTTTAAAAACTTAAAACTAAACAATGAATATTTCCATGTGTATCCTGTGTAATATTTTTGAATTATTTTCAAAGGTTAATATCACAGATGAAGGATTACTGGATTAAGATGAATGAATATGTTTATTGTTCTTTATGTATCTCAAATTCTTTTTCTGTGTTAGTCAGCTTCAGCTTTCATAACTAAATACGGTGGACTGGGTGGCGTAAACAACATAAATTTATTTTCTCACAGGTTTGGAGGCAGGAAGTCTAAGGTGAGGATGTCATTATGGTTGACCTTCTGGTGAGGGCTCTCTATCTGGCTTGCAGACTGCTGCCTTCCCGTGTCCTCACATGACAGATTGAGAGAGAGAATACAAGCTCTCTGGTGTCTTTTCTCATAAGGGGTGCTGTTCTCTTCATGAGGGACCCACTGTCCTGACCTCATCTGAATCTCATTGCCTCCCTAGGGCCGTATCTTTAAGTATCATTACATTGGAGGTTAGGGATTCAACATGTGAATTTGTTGGGGATTGAAGGGTGGGGAGGGGAACACACAATTCAGTTTACAACATTTTCAAAAAAATTGTTACTGGGCTACCACTGTGTAAGTGAAGAGATTTAAACTGTAGCATGACCATCACCGGTATTACTTGAAAAACAGTTTTGCAACTTAAACTCATACCTGTTTTAGTATTAACGTTTTAAAATGTAATTGTCTAGTATACTATGTTTCCTTTTATATGACTTCTAATCTTCCTTTGTTTCTTAACTTTTTTCTTAATGTTTTTCTTTTGTCATATTTGCGGCAGATACTTTTCCTAAACTGCTATTTTGCTTTCTTTTTTTTTTAATTGTAGAGATGAGGTCTCACCAAGTTATCCAGGCTGGTCTCGAACCTGTGGCCTCAGGCAATCCTCTCACCTCGGCCTCCCAAAGTGCTGGGATTATAGGAATGAGCCACCGTGCCCAGCCTTGCTATTTTTCTTTACATTAGAATTGCCCAATTTTTGTTTTGTTCAAAGCTTTAATGTTTATATTGTTGACTGTATATATATATATATATATATATATATATATATATATATATATATTATATTTATTTATTTATTTTCTTTTTATGAGTTGGAGTCTCACTCTGTTGCCCGGACTGGAGTGCAGTGGCACACTCACGGCCACCCCAGCGTCGACTAGCTGGACTCTGGCGATCCTTCTGCCTCAGCCTTCCAAGTAGCTGGAACTACGGAACTACTACCACACCCGGCTATTTTTTATTTTATTATAGAGATGAGGTCTCACCAAGTTGCCCGGGCTGGTCTCGAACCCGCAGACTCAAGCAATCCGCTCACCTCGGCCTCCCATGCTGGGATTACAGGCTGAGCCACCGAGCCTGGCCTGTTTATATTATTTTTAAAAAACTTAATTGTGGCCGGGCTCGGTGGCTCAGCCTGTAATCCCACGCCTTTGGGAGGCTGAGGTGAATGGATTGTCTGAGCCCGCGGGTTCGAGACCCGCCTGGGCAACTTGGTGAGACCTTATCTCTACAATAAATCAAAAATTAGCCAGGTGTGGTAGCACATGCCTGTAGTTCTAGCTACTTGGAAGGCTGAGGCGGAAGGATCGCTGGAGCCCAGCAGGTCGAGGCTGCGTTGAGGCTGCGGTGGCCGGGAGCGGCCACTGCACTCCAGTCTGGGTGACAGAGTGAGACTCCAACTCAAGGAAAAACAAGACTGTCACTTAGCTTTTGTGTTTCCTTTTCATGTTGCTGAAATGTCTTTCCCTTCTCACCTTGGTTGTAGGAACACATTGTAGTAGCACCTCACCTAATGAGAAGCTCACCTCTAGGAAATAGAGCCCAAAGCCCAAAGCCAGAGTTAGATATCAGAGTCTGTGCTCTACAAGTTTGTGCTTTACTTGTGGAAGCATCCATCCAGAGTCTACAATTGATTTTTATCTGATTCGAATATACTTTGCTTTTTGATCTCTTGCATAATTTTGCCCTGTAGAGTTCTGGAAGGCTCTCGTATGCCCCTCATATTGTGAGGGGGTAGTTTTAGAAGTCAGTTTGTGGGTAATGGCAAGAAGTGGCAGTAAAAGAAAAAAGAAAGGAAAGCTTGGTCAAAACAGAGTTAAAGGGAGTGGGCATCAAAGTAGAGGGTCTGAAGTTCACCACTGCTAGAAGGAGAGGGGAGTGGAAAGGTACTCAATGAAGAAGACAACCTCCTTAGGAAACAGACCCAGAAAGGAAATGGTTTTCTCAAGCTCACACAGCTGCTGCATGACTGGATAGACATTCAGACCTCAGCCCTAACCCTTTTACAGATAGGGAAAGATAGGCAGGAAAGAGATAAAATGTCTCCATGATGCCTAGGGGCTGGTCTTGAACTCCTGGACTCAAGGAAGGTGCTGGGATCACAGGTATAGAACTCTTCAGATCAAAGCTTAACAGTAATTCAATACGTAAAGCGAAAAAAAAAAGAAAAAGAAAAAGAAAGAAGAAACCAGAACCACGTACAGTCATAGAACACCAAAGTACACCAAGTGGTTTCACTTTGCCTAGGTGAGCACAACTTCTTCTTTTTTTTTTTTTGAGTTGGAGTCTCACTCTGTCGCCCAGACTGGAGTGCAGTGGCTGCTCCCGGCCACCGCAGCCTCGACCCGCTGGGCTCCGGCGATCCTTCCGCCTCAGCCTTCCGAGTGGCCAGAGTTACAGGCGTGCGCTACCACACCTGGTTGGGGTGATTTTTTGATTTCTAATATACTTTGCTTTTTGATCTCTTGCATAATTTTGCCCTGTAGAGTTCTGGAAGGCTCTCGTATGCCCCTCATATTGTGAGGGGGTAGTTTTAGAAGTCAGTTTGTGGGTAATGGCAAGAAGTGGCAGTAAAAGAAAAAAGAAAGGAAAGCTTGGTCAAAACAGAGTTAAAGTGAGTGGGCATCAAAGTGATTTGATTTTTGATTTATGATTTTTTGATTTATTGTAGAGATGAGGTCTCGCTGCCCAGGCGGGCCTCGAACCCTCGGGCTCAGGCAATCCACTCACCTCAGCCTCCCAAAGGCGCGGGATGACAGGCTGAGCCACCGAGCCCGGCTGAGCACAACTTCCTGTACCTTCCTGGGGAGACTCGACCACAGACTTGACCGTCAGACATGGGCCCTAGACCCAATTTGCCATATGCCAGCTGGGAGTCCTGGGTCCAGTTTCTTCGAGCCTCAGTTTCCCCCTTCTCATAGATTTATTGGGAGGATTACATTTAATGTAATTTAAATATGATAATGAAAGTAAAGCATATAGTAGCTGCCCTGTAAATATTGATACTTTATTGCCCTTTTTGTTTTCCTCTAAGTTCTCCAGAGAAACAGAACTGATAGAAGAGTTGTATGTTTATTTATGGAGAGATTATAAGGAACTGGCTCGTGTGATTATGGAGGCTGACAAGTCCCCAGCTCTGCAGCTGTCAAGCTGGCGACCCAGGAGAGCTGAGGGTATAGTTCGGGTCCAAGTTGAAGGCCTGAGAACCCAGAGACACAATGGTGTGAATGCCAGCCTGAGTCCAAGTCCGAAGCCAGGAGAAGACTGATGTCCCAGCTCAAAGAAGGCAGGGAGAGAGAGGGAGGGAGAGGGCGAATCCTTTCTTGCTTAGTCTTTTATTCAGGTCTTCAGTGATTGGATGAGGCCTACTCATACTACCCATATAGTCTGCTTTACTTGGTTGACTGGTGCAGTAGTTAGTCTCTTCCAGAAACACCCTCACACCTAGAGATAATGTTTAACCAAATATCTGGGCACCCCCTGGCCCTGTCAAGTTGACACATAACATTAAACCCCTATCCACACCCCTCCACCCTAGTCGCTGTCAATGTCTATGGAGAAGATCGTCTTCATAATGCCATCTCTGTCCACTCACCTCAGCCTCACAAAGCGCGGGTTTACGGGTTGAGCCACTGAGCCTGGACAAAGAAGACAATTTATTTTTATTTTTTTGAGTTGAATTCTCACTCTGTTGCTCAGACTGGAGTGCAGTGGCCACTCCCGGCCACCGCAGCCTCGACCCACTGGGCTCCGGCGATCCTTCCACTTCAGCCTTCCCAGTAGCCGGAATTACAGGCGTGCGCTACCACGCCCAGCTGATTTTTTGATTTATTGTAGAGATGAGGCTCGCTGCCCAGGCGGGTCTCGAACCCGCGGGCTCAGGCAATCCACTCACCTCAGCCTCCCAAAGGTGCAGGATTACAGCTGAGCCACTGAGCCCGGCTGACTTGATGTTTTTGATGAACGTCTTTCCCATAAAAACCATAGTGGGTAGTGGGACACAGTTCTAACGAGGAGGCCTGTTTGGGCACCGATGAGTCAAGATTTTCTTTCATGGCAGTTTAGAGAAGTCAGAGGAGACCTTTCAAACTTATGTTCAAAGACTGTTAGAACAGATGCAGGTTTAATATGTTCTCAGCAGTGGTCTCATATTTCATAGCATCTTATTAAACTTTTGAATTTATCCTTACCTAGAAATCTGCATGTGTTTAATGGAGTCCTGAGGTAGTGGGAATGCAGTTGGAGCAAATGTGTTTATGTGTAAGGACTGCTGTGAATTTGTACTTATCTGCAGAAGGTGAACCAGGCAGGCAATTTTAGCCAGGTGAGTAGAAGCTTACAATAGAAATAAAAATATTTTGATCACTTCTCATCTTTTTGTCTGAGATCAGGCTTAGTATAAAAATATTTTGTAAGCTAGGCTCAGTGGCTCAGCCTGTAATCCCGCACCTTGGGAGGCTGAGGTGAGTAGATTGCCTGTTCCCGCGGGTTCGAGACCCGCCTGGGCAACTTGGCGAGACCTCATCTCTATAATAAATCAAAAAATCAGCTGGGCATGGTAGCATGCGCCTGTAGTTCCAGCTCCTTGGAAGGCTGAGGTGGAAGGATTGCTGGAGCCCAGCAGGTTGAGGCTGCGGTGGCTGGGAGCGGCCACTGTACTCTAGTCGGGGCAACAGGGTGAGACCCCAACTCAAAAAAAAAATATATAAATATATATTTTGTAGCATAACATTTCTCCCCCTACTTTTTCCTTCTTCATACCTTCTCATTTGTGTGTGTGTGTGTGTGTGTGTGTGTGTGTGTGTGTGTGTGTGTAGACATACACATACATTTAAAAAAAATTATTTAAATTTTTTGTAGAGGCAGGGTCTCTCTATACGACCCAGACTGGTCTTGAACTCCTGACCTCAAGCTATCCTGCCTCGGCCTCCCAAAGTTCTGGGATTATAGGCGTGAGCCACTGCGCCCGGTCTATACTTTCCCGTTTGAACCATAAATTGTAAGTTAGAATGGGGTAAAGCTTTTAGGACCATTTTCCCCCCATCATTAAGTTAGATCAATTGATGACGGCACCGTGGTTTTTTTTGTTTGTTTTAATTGAGGGTGAATATCAGTGAATGATAGTTGGAAAACATATTCTTCCTCATAGTAGTTAAATTATAAATAGTAACTCTCTAGGTGATATAAATGTTGCTCAGGTCTGGAGAGGGACTTCCTTAATCTGATTTCCTTAACCAGGTTGACACTGAATATTTTATTGGATCTAAGATGCCATCGATACTGTTATATAGCACTAAGGAAGGAGAACTACAGTGAGGAGTTTTAGGAGGCCTTGCATAAAGGAAAGGAAAAATAAAACTGTCATGTTGGAAAGCACAGTAAGGAACCGTGTGTATTTCAACCTTGGTAGTAGATAAGAAGGGAAAAAAACCCTCTCATGCTCTGCTCTGAGAACCCATTGTAATATTAATTTATGTCCCATATATTTCTATGCTAAGTATACAATTTTGTGCCTTTTAATATAATTACATAATTATACAACCACTGCCACAGTCTTAGTTTTAAAACATTTTTATCACGTCATTCTCTATTCCCACTCCTAGCTGGGGCATCCACTAATCTAATTTCTGTCTCTAGATTTGTCTTTGTAGACATTTTATATACATAGAGTCATCCAGTGTGTATTCTTTCGAGGTTCATCTGTGTTGCATGCAACACGTTCAGTACAGGTAGTTGCTTCTTGACTTAAAATAGAGTTATGTCCTGATAAGCTCATCATAAGTAAAAAAATATTGTAAGTCAAAAATGCTTTTGGTACCCTGATAAACTCACTGTCATGTCTAAAGTTTGTAAGTCGAACCTTCGTAAGTTGGAGTCTATCTGTACTTCATTCCTTTTTGTGACTGAATAATACTTCATTGGATGAATACATCAAGTTTGTTTACCCATTTGTCAGTTGATGGACTCTTGGGCAGTTTCTAGTTTTTGGCTGTTGTGAATCATGCTGCTATGAGTAAGTGTGTACAGCCTTTGTGTGAATAGCTGTTTTAAGTTATCTGACATACGTATCTAGTAGAGTGGTAGTTGTATGGCAGACCTATGTTTAGCTTTTCTTTTTGAATCCGAGTCTCACTCTGTCGCCCAGGCTGGAGTGCAGTGGCACCCTCACAGACACCGCCGCCTCTCCCTGCTGGGCTAGGGGGATTTCCTGCGCCTCAGCCTTCCAAGTAACTGGAACACAGGCACTGCCACCATGCTCAGCTAATTTTTTTGCATTTGTTGTAGGAACGAGGCCTCGCCAAGTTGCCCAGGCTGGTCTTGAACCCCTGGATTCAAGCAGTCCTCTTGCCTCTGCCTCCCAAAGTGCTGAGATTACAGGCATGAGCTACTGCACCCTGCTTCCTTGTCTGTCAGTCTTCACTCTCTGTGAATCCAGCTACTTGCTCACGCCAGGTGCGTGGGAGACTTCTCTGACTCCCTCACTTTCTTTTAACTTTCACATTACCAAGTCTGATGGTTTCTACCTCCAGAATACATTTTTCCCATCTGTTCACTTTTCTTTCTCTCCATTCTATCGTATTAGTTTAAGTTACTGTCAGATTTTGCTTGGATGTAAGACCTAGCTAGTGTATCTTCTTGCTTCCTTTGTTCTTTCTTCCTCTACCTTTACAACTGTACTTCACCTGTTCTCCATGTAATAGCCTAAGTTATCTTTTTTTTGAGTAGGAGTCTCACTCTGTCGCCCAGGCTGGAGTGCAATGGCACACTCACGGCCACCGCAGCCTCGACCTGTTGGGCTCCGGCGATCCTTCAGCCTCAGCCTTCCAAGTAGCTGGAACTACAGGTGTGTGCCACCACGCCCAGCTAAGTTTTTGATTTATTGTAGACACGAGATCTTGTCAAGCTACCTGGGCTGGTCTCGAACCCCTGGGCTCAGGTAGTCCTCTTGCTTCCATCTCCCAAAGTGCTGGGATTCCAGGCGTGAGCCACCATGCCCAGCCAAGTTATCTTTTCTTTTTTGAGTTGAAGTCTCACTTTGTTCCAGGCTGGAGTGCAGTGGCGCGCTCATGGCCACCGCAGCCTCGACCTGCTGGGCTCAGGCTATCCTTCTGCCTCAGCCTTCCAAGTAGCTGGAACTACAGATGCACACCATCCCGCCCAGCTGATTTTTTGGTTTATTGTAGAGATGAGGTCTTGCCAAGTTTCTCAGGCTGGTCTTGAACATATGGGTTCAGGCAATCCTTCCAAAGTGCTAAGATTATAAGCGTGAGCCACCACGCCTGGCCAAGTTATCTTATCTATTTATTTATTTTTTTGAGTCGGAGTCTCACTCTGTCACCCAGACTGGAATGCAGTGGCCGCTCCCGGTCACCTCAGCCTCGACCTGCTGGGCTCCGGCGATCCTTCCGCCTCAGCCTTCCGAGTAGCTGGCTCATTTTGATTTATCGCAGAGATGAGGTCTTGCCAAGTTGCCCAGGCGGGTCTCGAACCCGCGGGCTCAGGCAATCCACTCACCTCAGCCTCCCAAAGACACGGGATTACAGTCTGAGCCACCAAGCCTGGCTGGTTATCTTATTTTTAAGAGGAATTTTTTTTGTTTTTAAAAATTTCAGTAGCTTCAGGGGACATGCATAGTTTTTGGTTACATGGTGGCATTGTGCAGTGGTGAAGAAGTCTGAGCTGTAAGTGTGTCCCCCACCCCACCTGTGTACGTTATGCCAGATGGGTGATGTTTCATCCCTCCACTCTTTTTCCATCCTCCCGCCTCTGAGTCTCCTGTGTCCATTTTCCCATTCTTTATGCCTTTTCAGATACTTAGTTTAGCTCCTGCTTGTGAGAACGTGTGGTGTTTGGTTTTCCATTCCTGTGTTAGTTCACTTAGGGTGATGTTCCCCAGTTTCATCCAGGTTGCTTACAGAAGACATTATTTTAGTCTTTTTTGTGGCTGAATAGTAGTTTATGGCGTGTGTCAGTGTGTGTGTGTGTGTGTGTGTGTGTGTGTGTGTGTGTGTGTGTGTGTGTGTGTATCACATTTTCATCATCCACTGATCAGTTGATGAGCATTAAGGTTGATTCCACATCTTCGCAATTGTGAATTTTGCTATGATAAACATACGGGCGCAGGTATCTTTTTTGTGTAATGACCTCTGTTCTTTTGGGTAGATAGTAAGTAGTGGGATTGGTGGATCCTTCCCTTTCCTTTTCCTCATTACAGGTCTGATGATTTCTGCCTCCAAAATATGTTTCCCATCTGTTCACTTTTCTTTCTCTCCACTCTTATATTAGTTTAAGTTTTTAGTTCTTTGAGAAATCTCCATACCGATTTCCATAGAGATTGCACTAATTTGCACTCCCACCAACAGTATATAACTATTGCCTTTTCACTGCATCTGTGCCAACATCTATTTTTTTTTTGAGTTGAAGTCTCACTCTGTCACCCAGACTGGAGTGCAGTGGCCGCTCCCGGCCACCGCAGCCTCGACCTGCTGGGCTCCAGCGATCCTTCTGCCTCAGCCTTCCAAGTAGCTGGAACTACAGTTGCGCGCTACCACGCCCAGCTAATCTTTTTTTGATTTATTGTAGAGATGAAGTCTTGCCAAGTTGGCCAGGTGGGTCTCAAATCCGTGGGCTCAGGCAATTCACTCACCTCGGCCTCACAAAGCGCTGGGATTACAGACTGAGCCACCGAGCCCGGCTCACCTATTGTTTTTTATTTAAAAAGAATTTTAATATAAACAATTTTGAATATCTGTAAAAAGTAAAGAGGATAGTAATCCAAACCTTTATATACTCATCACTGAGCTTCAACAATTGTTAACTCAAGGCCAATTTTATTTCATGTATAACTCGCCCCCAGATTATTTGGAATCAAGTCCTAGACATGATAATTTATTTCTACCTCTAACTATTTCAGATGCACTTCCTATAAAAACAATCATTACTGTTCAGCTATCAAGGTTAGGAAATTAACATTGATATAAAACTATTGTCTGATTTATATGACATCGTTTTATCTGTATTTTAATTTGCGAAGGTCTTTTTTGAAAAAAGTCACAAGACTGTTATCACACCTGAAAAGTACCAGAATTCATCCAATAACCTTTCAGTGCTCAAATTTTCCTGTCTTATCATTTATTTTTTCATAGTATGCTTGTTTGAATCAGGATGGAGTGATCCTTTTAGAAATTAAGTTGGATGATATCACTGCCTTACTTAAAAATCTGTCCATGAGTTTGCCTTTCTCTAAGGGTGAATCTGTCTTAGTTCAATCAAGGAACGAATAACCCACCTTAGTTCCGAAGGCTTGAGGTGGTCAGGCTCCCGCATACTGTTTCCACCACATCTGTAGCGGCTCTTACCCTTACTTGCTGCCCTCCAGCCACAAATCTTACCCAGTTTTTTCTCGGAGTAAGTTTTGCTGCTCTAGCTGTGATTCTGTTGGCCTTGAGGGCTTCTTCCCGGGCTTCTTCTGGCCGTTCTCAGGGCTTCTTCCTGGCCATCCTCAGTTTTCAGCTGGCGTGTCTTCACACTTTCTAAATGACTCCCTCAAAATAGTTACTCTTGGCTGGGCTCGGTGGCTCAGCCTGTAATCCCAGCACTTTGGGAGGCCGAGGTGAGTGGATTGCCTGAGCCCGTGGGTTCGAGACCCACCTGGACAACTTGGTGAGACCACATCTGTACAATAAATCAAAAATTAGCCAGGTGTGGCAGCACGCGCCTATAGTTCCAGCTACTTGGAAGGCTGAGGTGGAAGGATTGCCAGAGCCCGGCAGGTCGAGGCTGCAGTGGCCGGGAGCGGCCATTGCACTCCAGTCTGGGTGACAGTGAGACTCCAACTCAAAAAAAAAAAAAAAAATAGTTATTCTTTTCCCATTTCTCTACTTTGGCATCCTGTTGGTTCATCTTACTTCATCATTTTGTATTTAATTGTTGCTTGTTTTTTGATCACTTGTTCCTTTGAGCTCTAAGTTCCGTGAGGATGGATCTGGTTGTCTACTTTGCTTAGAATGGTGTACTCTGCACCTAAGTACCGAGCTCAGCACAGAGTAGGTGCCCAATATATTTTTGTTGAATGAATGAATGCGTTAAATTAATACACTGTCTTAGTCTATTTGGGCTGCTATAACAAAATGCTTTAGACTGAGTAATTTATAAACAACAGAAATTTATTTCTCATGGTTCTGGAGGCTGAGAAATCCAAGATGAACGCCCAAGCTGATTCAGTGTCTGGTGAGGCCTGTTCCTCATAGATGGTGCCTTGTGTGTTCCCTCGTGTGGTGGAACAAGCAAAAAAGGGCACAGTTTCCCTCAAGCACTTTTATTTTTTTATTTTATTTTATTTTTTGAGTTGGAGTCTCACTCTGTCGCCCAGACTGGAGTGCAGTGGCCGCGTCTGGCCACCGCAGCCTCGACTTGCTGGGCTCCAGCGATCCTTCCGCCTCAGCCTTCCAAGTAGCTGGAACTACAGGCGTGTGCTACCATGCCTGGCTAATTTTTGATTTATTGTAGAGATGAAGTCTCGCCTGCCCAGGTGGGTCACGAACTCAAGCACTTTTATGAGGGCACTAATACCATTTACAAGGGCAGCTCTTATGACCTAATCACCTCCCAGAAGGTCCACCTCTTAACACCATCACCTTGGAGGTTAGGTTTCAACATATGGATTTTGGAGGGATACAAAACATTAGACCATAGCATGCACTTTTAAGAAAATATAGATGGATAATCAAGTTTGAGCAAGGATTTGCAGTGTATTAAAAAAACGTCTAGCCATGATTGAGAACTTACCATGTGTAGGGTACAATAATAATTCATGTGATTGTTTAAATGGTGAGTTGGGGGATCTTTTGGAATACACATTTTAAAAAATGATGATCGTGGCTGATTGTGTTAGTCAACTCAAATGCATACATAATCAAATGAAGACCATTTGTTTGGCTGGCCAAGTAAACACTATCCAGAATTATTAGTATCTCCTTTGGCATTTCTCAACCATGGGCTGACTCACCTTTTAACTGAAGTTTATGTAAATAAGCTGTCAGAATCTTAAAGGATACAGTGAGCTCTTGGCCTTTTGTTAACTTTCTATGGTCTTTTATCTGACACCTTTCTTTTATTTTTTGAGTCAGGGTCTCACTCTGTCGCTCAAGCTGGAGTGCAGTAGTTCACCGTGGCCTTGACTTCCTGGACTCAGGCTATCCTTCTGCCTCACCCCCACAAATAGCTGGGACTACAGGCATGCACCACCATGCCTGGCGAGGTTTTTGATTTTTTTGTAGAGATGAGGTCTCGTTATGTTGCCAAGGTTGGTCTTGAACTCCTGGGCTTATAAGTAATTCTCCCTTCCCTGACTCCCAAAGTACTGGGATTATAGTCATGAGCCACCAAGTCTGGTCATGACACCTTTTTTCCTGACACCTTCATCCCTTCCCTTTTCATTTGCCTCATGATGAAAATAGGAACCTAAAATGACTGCTGAAGCACTTAGAAGCAGATACTTTTGAAATGTGCTAAACTTCTTCATTGCTTGTATTTTAAAAAATTAATCAGTCTCTCTGGTCCTCTCTCTCTTTCCCTCTTTCCCTTGCTCCGTCTTTTCTCTCTCATCATGTTTGTGGAACATCATTTGTAGATGTCCTCAAAGCATAGTGATGTTTGGTTTAGGTACGTTTTTCAACAATGTGTAGTCCAGTATTGTGTATCACATACATTTAATGAATAGTCTGAAGTCTTTTTTTTTTTTGAGTTGGAGTCACTCAGTCACCCAGACCTGCTGGGCTCCGGCGATCCTTCCGCCTCAGCCTTCCAAGTAGCCGGAATTACAGGCGTGCGCGACCACACCCGGCTAATTTTTGATTTTATTGTAGAGATGAGGTCTCACCAAGTTGCCCAGGCAGGTCTCGAACCCGTGGGCTCAGGCATTTCACTCACCTCAGCCTCCCAAAGCATGGGATTACACAGGCTGAGCCACCGAGCCCTGCCAGTCTGAAGTCTTAATAGCCACTAACAAATTGGAAGGACTCAGAAATTGCTTAAAACTGAAGAGATATTTGGGTTTTTACATATAACTTTTATTATTGGGCAAAGTAATTCTGTGCTATTTATTTTATTTTTATTGCCCTGAATGAACGTATGCAAACCAACAAGGAGTCTTTTTAAAGCACATTTAAAAATGTTGAAAGTCCATGAGGCTCTGAGGAATTAACCTTTTCAGAGGTACGGGCATCGTTGCGGTCTCCCCTGTAGGCAATGCAGTTATGAGCTTTTGGTTTCTGTTTGTTGTGGTAGTTAAGAATGTTTTCTGCAAGTATAACTCCACTTTACTTTTTTCAGTTAAAAAAAAAAAGTGTGTGTTTAAAGTTCTGTGTGTCAGATCTCCAATTCGTTTAAGAGATTCTTTACTATTTAAAAATTTTGGCACCAGTTTATGAGAAATTATATCCATGAGTGTAGTTTGCTTTAATTAAAATAATTTTGTGTAATCATTGTAAGAAAACTAAGTTCACGATTTAAAACTTAGATATTTTAAAAGTGCTTCCTCATTATCTCAGTACATTGTATCATTTAGAAGCACTGATGGATCTTATATTTTCAGTAGAAGTTGGTCATTAAAATTGTATAAGGATGTCTTTTCAGACAATTTTATATGAGTAAAAAAATTACGTTGAGGCTGGGTGGGGTGGCTTATCCCTGTACTGTAATTCCAGCATTTTGGGAGGCCAAGGCAGGTGGGGTCAACTGAGGCCAGGAGTTTGAGACCAGCCTGGGCAGCAAAGTGAGAACTCATCTCTACAAAAAATAAAAGCAAAAAATAAATTAGCTGGGTGTGGTGACGTGTGCCTGTAGTCCCCGTTGTTTAGGAGGCTGAGGTATGAATATCACTTGAACACAGGCGTTTGAGGCGGCAGTGATTTAATCCATGAAAGAATTGATTTGAAAGCATTTTGTAAACTGCAACATAATGTACTATGTATGTATTCCAGTTACTTAACATCTGATGTCATGTTGAGGAGCATTACTGTTTTTGTAAAACCATCATTCCTTCCAAGATGCAAGACATTTTGATACAGTGATTTCATACAGCTTCATAATGGCTACCTCAAGTTATAAACACAACTTTTAAAACAGCAAAAAAAAAAAGAACAGAAAAAGAACACCGTTTGTTGAATCTACAGATAGCTAAGAAGTAAGAATGAGTGTTGTTTCTGCTCGTTTCTCCATTTCTGAGACCTACCCCTCCAGACCAGGGAAAAGGAGAGCAGGCCTGCTTTGCGCGATTTTCTTCTTCCTCTTCAGAAAAAAACGTTAGTTTTATGAGACCCTCCAGATTTAACGAACATGTACTGAGCACTCTTTTTACATCAGGCATTAAGCTAGTTTGGGAGCAGACTGGACAAAGTGGGTGTGGGTGTGGTTGGGAGCCTCAGGAAGTCTCCAGTCTCGTTTGCTCTCCAGCCAAGTCGCAGTGTTGATGCCGGGCCGGGGGCTGAGGGTGAAGGGAAGAGAGACGCAGGTGTGGAGATGGTAAAAGAACTAAGTTATGGATTTGACTATTTAAGTATGAAGAGCAAATTAAGGTAAGCAGTCCTATTTTCTTGGGTTAGGAAAGTGTGTTTTTTTTTTTGAGCTGGAGTCTCACTCTGTCGCCCAGGTGGAGGGCAGTGGCGGCTCCCGGCCACCGCAGCCTCGACCTGCTGGACTTCAGTGATCCCTCCGCCTCAGCCTTGCAAGTAGCTGGAACTACAGGCATGCGCTACCACGCCCAGCTGATTTTTGATTTATTGTGGAGATGAGGTCTTGCCAAGTTGCCCAGGCAAGTCCCGAACCCGTGGGCTCAGGCAATCCATTCACCTCAGCCTCCCAAAGCGCTGGGATTACAGGCTGAGCCACTGAGCCCGGCCAGAAAAGTGTTTTAAGAATGACACCAACAGAGAAAAGAATGATAGTTTTGGTCATCATGACAAAATCCTTATCAGCTAATATGGAAGAGAATTAACCAGGAAAACTCTTGAAAATGTATAAAAGAAGGTTAACACTAAAAATAGGTCAAGAAAGAGAACACCTTGATGGAAAAATTGGCAAAGGGACATAAGCAGACAATTGAAAATAAGAAATATAGGTCGCTGGGTGCAGTGGCTCGTGCCTCTAATCCTAGCACTTTGGGAGGTGGAGGTGAGAGGATTGCCTGAGCCCAGGGGTTCAAGACCGGCCTAGGCAACTTGGTGAAACCTCATCTCTACAATAAAAAAATAAAATAAAAAAATTAGCCAGGTGTGGTGGTGTGCACCTGTGGTTACAGCTACTTGGAGGGATCCCCTGAACCCAGCAGGTCGAGGCTGCGGTGGCTGTGAGCATGCCCCTGCACTCCAACCTGGGTGACAGAGCAAGACTCTAACAAAAAAAGAAATACAGGTAAAAAAGGCCACTACCTAGTATGGCTGCTGTAACAAATTGCCACAAGCTTGATGGCTTTTTGCAACACGAGTTTATCCTTGTAGAGTTCTGGAGATCAGAATTCTGAAATGGATTTCACTCGGTGAAAACCGTGGTATCCCGGGGCCGTGCTCCCTGAGTGCGCTATGGGAGAATCTGTCTTCTGGCTAGCTCTGCATGCCTGGCATCTCTTGGCTCGTGGCTCCTCCCACACCTTCAAAGCCAGCAGTGCAGCATCTTCAAATCACCATCTGCTTCCATGGAGTCAGCACCTTCTGTCTTGCTTAGAATATCAGTCTCCCTCCCTTTGCAAGGACATTTGTGATTGCCTTTGGGACTCACTTGCCCAATCTGAGACAGACTGTACCTTTCAAGACCCTTAACATCTGTAAGGTCTCTCCTGTCATGTAAGGCATCATTCACGGGTTCTGGGGATTCGGATCTGGATCACTTAGTGCGTGTGTATCTGTGTGTGGTCCATGAAGCTACTCCAAGAACACACATACAGTATGTTTGGGATTGGTTATTTCAGTGGGTGGAATTCCAGGGTATTTGTCATTTTCAAAAAGTCCCTTTTATTACCTTTTTGTTTTGTCATAATTTTTATGGAATATGTTTTGTTAATGATTAGAAAGAGCAAAGGTGCTTTCACTTTGGGAAAGATTTTTTTTTAGTAGACTTAATTTTTGAACAACAGTTTTAGATTTACAGAAAAGTTGGAAAGAGAATACAGAGTTCCCATATTCCCTATGCCTAGTTTCTCCTATTAACATCTTACATTATTAGTAGGGCGCATCTGTTGCAATTAGTAGACCGATGCTGGTACATATCACTAACTAAAGTCTAAAAACTTTGCTCAGATTTTCTTAGTTTTTACTTAATCTGCTTCTGTTCCAGGATTTCATCTAGAATACCATTGGACATTTGGGTGTCAGGTCTCCTTAGGTTCCTCTTGGCTCTGACAGTTCTAAGACTTTCCTTGTTTTTGACACCTTGGCAGATTTTTTAGGAGTCCTGTTTATGTATTTTGTTTTTATGTATTTATTTATTTTGAGTCGGAGTCTCACTCTGTTGCTCAGGCTGGACTGCAGTGGCACGATCACGGCCACCCCAGTGTTGACTTCCTGGGCTCTGGCGATCCATCCACTTCAGCCTTCCAAGTAGCTGGAACTACAGGTGTGCACTACAATGCCCGGGCAATTTTTTTGATTTATTGTAGAGATGAGGTCTCACCAAGTTGCCTGGGCTGGTCTCAAACCCTCAGGCTCAGGCAATCCACTCGCCTCGGCCTCCCAAAGTGCTGGGATTACAGGCTGAGCCACCGAGCCTGGCCCTGTTTATGTATTTTGCAGGGTGCCTCCTGCTGGAATTTGTCTGGTGTTTTTCTCATGGTTAGACCGGGGTCATGTATGGGTTTTTGGGAGGAAGACCAGAGAGGTAAAGTGCCATTTTCCTTCTTTCTTTTTTTTTTTTTTTGAGTTGGAATCTCACTCTGCCGCTCAGACTGGAGTGCAGTGGCCGCTCCCGGCCACCGCAGCCTTGACCTGCTGGGCTCCGGTGATCCTTCCGTCTCAGCCTTCCAAGGAGCTGGAACTACAGGTGCGCACTACACACCCAGCTGATTTTTTTTTTTGATTTATTGTAGAGATGAGGTCTCACCAAGTTGCCCGGGCGGGTCTCGAACCTGCATAAAGTGCCATTTTCATCATATCCTATCAATACATACTATCCACATGCTCTATCACTGTTGCTGTTGCCCTTGATTGCCTGCCTAGGTATTATTGTTCATTGGGTTTTTCCACTGTAAAGTCACTGTTTCCCTACCACCCACTCCTTGCCCCTTAACCCCTTTCCATATAGCAGTCCTTGGAAGAAAATCACTATGTGCAATCCACACTTTTTTAGTCCAAGGAGTTGTGCTTGCCTTCCTTTAGGGCAGAGTATCTACGTACATTATTTGGATGTTTTGTTCCCTCTTAGATTGCATCAAGGTGGTTATGTAAGAAATTCATGTCAAGTTGCCATATCTCTTCCAACATTCGCAGTGGAGTCTTTAGCCTTTTTGAGATTCTGAGCATGATTCAGTTAATATTAAGCCAGAGATTGCCTAGAAACCCAAGGTAACTGACCATTTAAGGGATATCTCAAATTATGGGAGTGGCCTACCTTTTGTAATTTCTTAAAGGTTGTGTTGTAGTTGATTAAATGCATAAGAGCTATACACATTAGATAATTACTCTTACATATCATACACTATTCACAAGAACATAGAAGGTAGCCTTAAAATTTCTTTCTTTTGATATAGGAAAGAAGAAAAAATACAAGGTGAGAGATATTTATATTGATGGAAAAATGAAGGTGTGAAATACATTGTACTAATCATTTTGCAGTTGGGCTTGTCATTGGTTTTCTTTTCCTTCCTTGAGAAACCCTGACTTTCACAAGACCAGGTCTCATATTTCGAAAGAGTCTGCATTTCTCTTTTGTAGTATAGTGCCCGTGTTATTTGCTGTCATTTGGTGAATTTCTGGCTTCCCAACTGGACTGAGCTCCAGGGGGACAGGGAGCATGTTTGCTCTGCACGCTACTTACTGTATCTTCTGTGTCCAGCACACAGTAGGCCCACAGATATACACTGACTGACCGTCACTGCATATGCCAACTCTTTTGAGCACTTGAGAAATATGCTGCTGATACAGTTAACAAAGGTGGTTAACAACAGGTCACATTTTTTGAAAAAGAATCAGAACATAATTCTGTGTGAAAAGGATAATGTAAAGTAATCGTGGCAAGGAAAAGAATATGTTTAGTCATCAGATTTCCTCTTCCGTGTATATATGGAAGATGACTAGAAGTAGATTATTGCAAAATATTAACAATGGCTGTCTCTGGGTTGTGAGAGTGTGATGGCTGGTTTTAATTTCTTTTCTTTGCTTTTCAGTTTTTTTCCAAGAAGACGTGAATGATTTCATAATCTGGAGATACCAGCATATATTACCTGGCATTACTTTTATAATAAGAACAGTGAGCCCCATAATAAAAACATTTTCATTCTAGCCAAGAGCCCTTGGGGCAAGACCAAAAAGTGTGTTGTCACTGACCACTTCATTCCCCAGGAGAGCTTTCATGTAAACCAAAAAAGTGCAGCTGAACTTCAGAATTATGTTCTATCTTAGAATCTTTGAACTGGTGTTTTATTAATATATGTCTACTTTTTTTAGTTTCTTCAAAACCACTTCAAATATGGCTTATCGAATATTAATTTTCTTCAATTACTTATGTATATATTAATCCCATTGTATCAATTATCACTTCAAATATTAATTTAGAAGTGTCGTTTTCCAACTGTATTGGTGTGACTGTCACATTCTGTGTGTGCATAATTCCCTTTACTAATTAGCTTTTGCTTATTGGTCTAAGAACTTTGGGAGAAATTGATTTTTCTCCTATATAGTGTTTTTAAAAAGTCCGTGGGATATAGAAATCTAGCCTGGGAATGACAGCCAGTGCGTACATTTTCCTTAAAACAAAAGAGATGATTCATTTTATTCTTCGGTTGGCTCTTTTTAGATAGGGCAAGAATCCTTGGGTAAGGTGAAAAATCATGAAAAGATCCTGTAGTCTTTTATAAATCCGGGCCATTTGTATTTTCCTTGCCTGTTTCTCTAGGATAATTAAACAGTGATGGATTAGAATTAGGCTGCGGCAGAGATTGAGGAAAAAAATCTCCCGGCATCCCTTCCTGCAGAAGCATCGGCTACAGCAGAGTGTAGCTGCCACTTTAACTGACATGTCTTAAATTCTGCCCTGGGAAGCTCTGGGATGCTGTCAGCTGCCTCGACAACTACTTTGGTTGTGCCTGATAATTGAGAGTCTCACTGGAGCCCAAGGAGTAAAACAGAAATTGAGGATTTTTGTTGGCTTTTAAATTGAGGATTGTCTCTTCTTTTTGTTGGCTTAAAAAAAAATCTGGTAGAAGAGAGGGAAAGATATCTTCATAGTGGGAGTGCATTCATTCCTCCAAAGTTACAGCTGCTCTAAATCTGTGAGTATGTTGTATTTATTTAGCAGTTCCTGGGGGTATGACTGAAACGTTCTCTTTCAATCTGTGAGGATTTGATTTAAGCAGAGCTATGTACATTTTTAAAACCAGAGTGAGATTTCACTGGAGCCCTGCAGTTTTTGTTAGATGACATTGTCTTCATCAAGGGCTTTGGTGTCAAGCTTGCTGGGGCTTCTCCCCACCCCCCGCCCCATTCTTTCCCTTTAAACTTCCTAAGCCGAGAGCTGAAATGGGAGAAAATCGTGTCTTGCTGCTGCCGTCCCCGGGATGCCATGGCTGGTTGATGGCTGCTGCAAGGTGTGTGTCCGGGTGGCCGAGACTCCCCCCGCAGAACAATGACAGGATGATACGGTTCACTTTGTGTTTACTGTGCTTGTCGCGTGTCCTCTGCTGGCTTCATTGCAGGGTTTTGGTTTGGTTCGGTTCGGGTAATTAAAACCTGAAAGATCAGTAAAGTGGCTTGTCCTCAGAAATAGCGTGTGTTGGTCATCATAGACCCTCACCTCTGACCTTGCTCTTTTGGCTTCAGTGAGCTCTTTGTAGCAGATTCCAGTAAATGCAAGCTACCCAAAAGTGACCTTTGCGTGACCACTCTTTAAAACTAGGCACCAGAACGAGTGCTGTGTTTTTATGTGATGCAGACCCTGAGGTCTCAACATCTGTCCTTAGTCATCGTGTCCCACTTTTTCCCATTGGAATTCACTGGAGGCTAGAACTGTAACCTTGCTGAATTATCAGTGAATGAATTTTGAGCATTCTGTAAAAAGGAAGGTTAATTTCCGATTCCCACTATAACCTCCGTATGGTCTCGATTTGTCTTTGTTAAATAAAAGTCATATTATTTTAGTGAACTGATTCATATCATTTGGTTACTGATCTCATTCCTTGATCTTAAAATCACATTAGCTAAAGTGATTTTTAAAAGTTGATATGTTCAGAGATTGGTAGTCAAAATACTTTTAAACACCAACTGGTAACAGTCATCTTTGTCGATGCAGAATATGTTTGACTTAGGCTGACATATTATATGAGCTTTTTGAGTGCCAGTATTTTGGTTGACTTCCTGCAGCGTAAAATAAATCAAGGATGGAAGAAGAAATTTTCTCCACCACCCAGAGATCAAACATCTGCTGTTTTTATTTTTAAACATTTTGTCATACCTAAACGCAGCAACTTTGAATTAATTAGGAAGGATTTCTAAAATTAGGAAATTCTGCCTTCCTCAGACTTGCAAAGATTTTATATTCATTCATTCATTTCATTCATTCATTCAACAAATGTTTACATTTGTTGCAAAGCTCTTGCCAGGCTCTGGGGATAGGATGGGAACAAAATGTTATATTTGCTCTCGTGGAGCAGATATTTTTAGCAGGTGAGGAAGGCATTCAAAAACTAATTGCCTTCCCGTTCCAGCAAGTGTATCTCAAAAAGCCAAAGAGCAAGAAAAAAAACAACAACAAAAAACCCTTAATTACCTAATTTCATTATAGATGTGATCATTTTTCACTTGTAGAAGTGTCAGTAGTTCGTGGCCAAACATATATAGTACGTATATTGTTACTTACAACTAATTCTGCCCCAGATCTGAAATCACAGATCCCCAGAATGCTTGCGCTAGAAAGAGATGTTAGAAATAATTAGTTCAAGCACGTGATCGGCACCGTGTTAGGTGCTGGGTTTAGATAAGTAAGTAAGAGATGGTGCCTGCTTTGAAGCTCACAGTCCTAGGAGAGGAAGGGAAGTTGGCTATGCTAGTATATTCTGTCATCATTTTCCTGTCTTGTAGAGAAGAAATGAACTGGATTCTTTTTAAAATGTCTTCTGTGCCAGGTCTAGTACCTATGGCAAACCTGGTTTTGTTTGTTTGTTTTATTATTATTTAAAAAAAAAAATCTTCAGCAGCAGCCATGTTGATTGGTCTTGTTATTCCCATTTTACAGATGAGGAAAACGAAGTGCACAAACATTACATCAGTTGCCTAAGGTCATATAGTGTGGTGATTATAACTCCATCAGGCGAAAAGTTGACAAGTCTGTGCTCCTTGAAACTGCCGTGTTATTTCCCTTAGTCACAAGTTGAGAGCTTCCTTTTTTTTCCTCCTCCTCCTCCTCTTCTTCCCCCGCTTTTTAAAAAAGCCGCAGTGGATTTTATTCATCATGAAGTGTGAAACAATGCTTAGTTTTTTTTTTGGCCTCATGCCCAGAGGTCTTTCTGGTATTTTGCGCTTGATTTCCACTTGTTAACACCACATTTACACTTTGGCTCATTTTAGAAAGGACAGGACCACACGTAGGGGCAGATTATGCTCCAATGGCAGGTCAATTAAAGAACATGGAAAAACATACATCCCAGGAGAGGAATGCTAATGGAAGAATCAGAGGTTTCTTGAATTTTAGACTCATATCGCTGCCCATGAACGTGAGCAATTCCTGTCGGCATTGCCGGAATATTCAGAGTTGCACACGGGACTTGTCTCCCCAGTAATGAGTGGGAATTCTTGCACAGTTGAAGACTGGCGAGGGCAGAGAGTGACTTCAGGAGAGATACTCTAGCAGAAGATCTCCCTTGATTCCCAGGGCCATCCATCCATTTCATTTCTGAAAGGCTGTTAGAATGTTCTTCCTTAACCATGATAAACTTTGCCGCTCTGCAGCCTCTCATCCACGGCTCTCAGGATGAAACCCTTCTGATATTTTTACAAAGCAGTCTTTTACTTATGTAACCTGTTCTCTCCACCTCCGTAGCACATCTTTGCATTTCCAGGTGCCCCACGCTCAGTTCTGTCACTTTTCCTTGTGTGACGTTTTCAGACTCCTCACTGTTCCGATCTCTTTGCATCTGACCCATCATAGTTTCTAGATGGTGACAACCACAACTGGACACTATAGTTTGTACAGTCTGGTCAGCCAGGAGTGCAAACGAGTCATTTTTTCCCTCTCATGACTCAGTACCTCTCGCCTATTAATGCTTTCGGTGCTACTTATCCACAGCTGTGAAATAAACCACCCCAGGATGAAAGAGACAAAACAATAACACTCACTTTTTTCCTTGTGAGTCTGCTATTTAGGCAGGTCTCAGAGGTGATGGCTCATCTCCGCCACTGGAATCACCTGGGGTGGCTCAGCTGTCACTCGAGGATCCATGAGTATGAAGGCTCATCCCACCTGGCTGGCCAGTTAGCACTGGTTGCCACCTGGGGATTGAGCTGGAACGCTGGCTAGGGCCTCTGCTCTCCATGCTTGAGTTTCCAAGGGACAGGATATAGAATCTGCTGTCTTTAAGGTTTGGACCCCCAATGAACCCAGTATTGTCCTGGGCAGGTAGTCACAGAGGCCACCCCAATTCAAGGGGAAGGGCCATAGAGTCCACTGTTTTTTGAGTTGGAGTCTCACTCGGTCACCCAGCCTGGAGTGCAGTGGCCCGCAACCTCGACCTCCTGGGTTCCAGCAATTCTTCCGCCTCAGCCTCCCAAGTAGTCAGAACTACAGGTGCGCGCTGCCACGTCCAGCTCATTTTTGATTTATTGTAGAGACGAGGTCTCACCAAGCTGCCCGGGCGGGTCTTGAACCCATGGGCTCAGGCAGTCCACTCACCTCAGCCTCCCAAAGTACTGAGATTACAGGCTGAGCCACCGAGCCTGGCTAGACTCCACTTTTTGATGGGAAAGTTGACAGTTTTGGGCCATCTACATTCTACCACATTTGCCAGATTATGAGTCCCAGTATCCCTCAGCCCCACCAGCTATGTTATTCATCTTAAATGCATTAAAAGGCCAGGCTCAGTGGCTCATGCCTTTAATCCCAGCACTTTGGGAGGCCAGGGTGAGAGGATTGCTTGAGCTCACGGGTTCAAGACCAGCCTGGGCAACTTGGTGAGACCTCGTCTCTACAATAAATAAAAAAATTAACTGGGTGTGGTGGTGCGCACTTGTAGTTCTGGCTATTTGGAAGGCTGAGGCAAAAGGATCGCTGAGCCCAGCAGGCCGAGGCTGTGGTGGCCATGAGCGTGCCACTGCCCTCCAGCTGGGCAGCAGAGTGAGACTCCGATTCGAAAAAAATAAAATATTTGGGAGGAAGTGCATAGGTTGTATGCAAATACGATGCCATTTTATATAGGGGTCTTGAACATCTGCAGATTTTGGTATCCTCAGGGGTCCTGGAACCAACCCCCTGTGGATACCAGGGGACAGCTATGTTCCTTTTAAGATTATTTGGAAACTTGTCTTTAGTGTTTATCATACGAACTTTCTATCCTGTGACTGTGTCATCCACATGTATAGTAAGAATATTTATTGTGTCTTCACTGAAGATGTGATAAACATGGACATGCCAGGCCTGTGGTTATTAGAGACCAGACTAACATCAAGATGTTAACCAAAATGTGTGACTCTGGCGAGTTAATTGGGTAAAACATGGCTTAATAGTGCTGTTCTCCCCACATTCACTGACTTAGCCAGAGAGATTTAGGTGCCTGATTGAGGAAAACCAAACGGAACGTGAGTTTGATGTGAATTTCATGCCTGGTTTGCTTTTCTTTTCATATTTCATAAATTCACAGGTGTGGAAAGTCTTTAGTGGCCATTCAGGTTGTGGGAATGGATTTCTTTGGCGATCATCTTAGATGAATGGTTTATGTAATATCTTATTTCAAGTCATTACAGGTGGCTGCATTTTAGAGAGCAGGGAAGTTATGGGATTAGGACTTGGATTTCTCTTGCGGTTTGGGGTTGTAGCTATTATCTTCTTAGTGGTTGGAGCAGAATTTGAACCTTTCTGTGATACAGCCAACCGGGACCAACATATAGCATTTACCATCACTTCTCCTTAATATTAGCTTAGATGTTTTTGTTCTTATTTTTATCTTTAAATAATGCCATCCCTGTGTAGTAGAACCGTTTTGTGTGCCAGCTTAATGCTACAGACTGAATAATTACAGCATATCAACTATGAAAACAGCCACATCTTAAAGAAAACTAAACTCTGGGGTTTAGTTACTAGAGTATTTATGTACTTCTTCAGTTTCGTTTGTTTCTCCTACTAATAGGTGCTTGTAGGGAAAGCCCTGTGTTTACTGAAAGCTGCTTGTTTGTGAATGCAGGTCTCCTTGATAAAATATTCATGGGTACTCTTCACGATCTGCATGTGCCATAAATGCCAAGAAGCAAGACTGTATTTGGTGCAAGGGTGCTAATGGAATCAATAAAAATGTCATTCATTCATCAAACACTCATTGAGCATCTCTGGACTAAGAGCTCCTGTCCTTAAGAAGCTCATAAGCTACTCACTACAGCTGAAAAGTAGAGCAATAATTATGCTGTGATGATCTGTGAACTCCGACCAAAGGACCCAGAGTAGAGACTATTTAGCCTGAGAAAATGACTTCTGAGTCATCTTGAGTTGTTCTTCCCTTCTTGACTCAGGAGACAAATGATAGGAAAACTGGTTTTCAGCATTGCTTTTAAAAGCATTTCTTGTTACTCTTTATTTAGGTTGCAATGTTTTAAAAGAAATGAGAAGCAGCTTCCTCCTATTCAGCGTCACAGTGAACACCTCGTTTGCTGTGCATCCCAGAAACATCTGCATTCCTGCTTGGAGGGACAGCATGAAAATGCCAAATGCTGCTGAAGCGGCCTCTGCCCTGTGGCTGCAGGAAGCATTGAGCAAAACTGCTGAGTGGCAGGAATGCAGTGGTCTGTCTAATGGCATGTTCTTGGCTTCCGTCACTTAACTCTTGTAATAACATTTGCACCACTTACATTCCCTGCCGTCTATGTGATGCTTCAGTTTAAAAAGTGATTTCCGCTGGGCGCTGTGATCCCAGCACTTTGAGAGGTGGAGGCGAGAGAATTGCCTGAACCTAGGGGTTCAAGACCAGCCTGGGCAACTTGGCGAGACCTCGTCTCTACAATAAATTAAAAAAAAAAATTAGCTGGGTGTGGGCTCATGTCTCTGGTTCCAGCTACTTGGAAGGCTGAGGTGGAAGGATCGCCTGAGCCCAGCAAGTTGAGGCTGTAGTGGCCGTAAACGTGCTACTACACACAGCCTGGGTGACAGAGTGAGACCCCCGACTCAAAAACAAAAAAAGTGATTTTGCAAACTGAAGCATGTTTCTTCCTTTGTAATGTCCCTGTGAGATAGACGGGGCAGGTATTGTTCTCTCTCCTCTGCTTTTGCAGATGAGGACACAGAGGTGTGGTTCAGAGTCATACTGTTTGCAAGTGACGCGAATACCTGGGACACTCAGCGGTCCGCTTTGTGTCCTAGCATGCTTTCTCCTAAATCACACTGCAGTCGTGTGGTGAGAAAGGGGCATTCATAGATTAAGTCAGAAGTTTTTTGTTAAAAGTAAGAGAACCCGCCAATAGAGAAAGAATTTTGTTTCATTTGGCTTTTAATTTTACAAAAGTCAGCAAAGAAGACCAGCAAAATGAACAGGAACTGCACATATCTCTTGCCAGTCTAACATTTCATTGTGGTTTGTTTTAAATAATGGGAAAGAGCCGGGCTCGGTGGCTCAGCCTGTAATCCCGCGCCTTTGGGAGGCTGAGGTGAGTGGATTGCCTGAACCCGCGGGTTCGAGACCCGCCTGGGCAGCGAGACCTCATCTCTACAATAAAGCAAAAAATCAGCCGGGCGTGGTAGCGCGTGTCTGTAATTCCGGCTACTCGGAAGGCTGAGGCGGAAGGATCGCCGGAGCCCAGCAGGTCGAGGCTGCGGTGGCCGGAAGCGGCCACTGCACTCCAGTCTGGGCGACAGAGTGAGACTCCAACTCAAAAAAAAAAAAAAAAAATAATGGGAAAGGGTGTGGTTTGCTTTGCCTAAGGGAAGAATCTGAGAAGATATAGGCTCTGGTTTTGGTGTTCTCCTCTGTCAGTAACTTTCTGTCACAATGGGCAAAGAAAACATCATCTCTTGGGGACAGTTTCTGTTTTGAAAAGAGACAGGAAAAAGCCCTACCTTCTGCCTTCTTAGTGGGTAGTGTCTGCATCATGCTTTGCATTTTATATGAAAATGAACTTTTGTGCTTTTCGACTGTTCTCACTTTGCTCTGGAGCTCTCATCTCCACGAGGACAGAAAAACACATTAAGTTGTCAATTAAAGATGACATCATCTGCTCAGATTTCGAACAGTCTCTTTTGGAGTGACTCAGGTTTTTTGGGAAGTGAGGGAAGGTAAATGCCCAGTTAGGAAAAATATAAACTCTGCATCAAGCCTGTGTCTGTCTCCCTTTCCCAAGGTTTCTCCTCGACCCCTTCTTTCTGGATGACCTGGGTGCAGGGAGAGGTGGGGTAGTCTGGGAGTCTTCTCCCTGGCTGAGGGCCTCATCCTATTGTCATTGGCCCCCTTTCCTCTGCCACCAAAGTATTTGCAATTGCTGGACTGTTGGTGTACCCGTGACCCCGGGCTTGGCCTTCCACTGACTGGTTAGCCCACAAGGTCCTGAGCTGTGGCCACTCATTTGATCCCTGCCTGCCCTTGTTACAGGATCATCTTGCCACTAAGCTATCTTTTAAAACAATCTTATTTTGTGATAATTTTAAACTTACAGAAAAAACGCAAGAATAATACAGATAACTTCCGAATATCTTTAATCCAGTTTTCACATTTTACCACACTTAAAAAAAAATCTTTCTCTCTCTAAATGTATTATTATGCATTATTTTCTGAGTCGTTTTAGAGGATTCTATCCCAGAGGAGGTGGTGTAGAAGGATCAGTCAGAATCTTACTAGTGAACAAGGGAGCTTTCATATTTTTTTCCTCTGTTTTCTCTCTACTCTTCTTTCTTCTAAGTTAAGCCACACTTCCTTAAACTCGTCCTTCTACTGAACTGGCTTTGAGTGCTTTTTCTCTCTGGGAGTCAGCTTTTGTTTGTGTTCATTGTTGTCAGTCTGCAGAAAACAGTATTCCTTGAACGTTCAGTAGGCCGGGAATGGCTGATCTGCCTGGAGGAGAGTGCTGTTATCATTCATTCACTCCTTTGTTCGTTTGATCAGTCAGCCAGCTCTTATTGAAGGACTTCAGGGTTCCAGGTGCTTTGATGCAGTCCTGCCTCCACTAAGTTTCCACTCTGATCAAGAGACAATTTTCTTTTTCAAAAGAGCTAATTAAAAGAAACTTAGGACCGACTATCGTGTTCTTCATTCTGCATGCTGTGTTTCTATTGATATAGCTTAAATTGCGTCAGGGTTAATATTCTGTTGTGTACATATGTTCACTTTTTCACTACCGTGATGCTTGGTCACATCTTTTTTTTCCTGCTTTTATTCAGTTACATTTTTTGGGATCCAAATGCAGGAAGTTATAATTTATTCTCACTGAGCTGTCATCTTTGAGAGCAGGAACTGTATGATTTTCTGGAAGAATATGATGTGACTAAACGTATGGGGGTAAAGATTAAATCTACTTAACTAAATGTAACCCACTCATTTAGAGCGTTGTCATTTTAGATTGTGGTCCATTCGCTGCTGCCTTTCTCAAGCTTCCTTTTTTCCTGCAGAGTTGTTTGCCTTGTTTTCTCTATTTTAATCCCAGTTTCTGATAAAAATGTGAAACAGGACAGGATAAAGAGAAGTAAGGACCTTTTGAGCAAAGCTGTTGAAACAGTGATGAGTTCACCTATTTGAATGGACTTGTCTCTCTCCATTTTCCATCTAAGGTTAAGGAACAGTTGGCAGATATTACACTCCACAGAGACTTCGTGGGCTCTGTTTTTTTCAGATCTGCCAAAGATGGGAAGCGACACTGAGTTTAGAGGACTCATGACGCTATTTTAGAGGACTCATGACAGTTCCTACTGATCGCCATCACTTAGCTTCCAGCAAGCGCCAATTTCCTTTAAGGAGTAGATCACAGACTATTTTTGGCAAAGGTAGATGCATTAGAGGTTAGTTTGAGGTGGTAACTATATATAAAGTAATACATTTGAAAGCAGTTCAGGAATGTAACGGTAGAGCTATTGAAGCATGTTATCAATGTAGGAAATAGAAGAGGTGAAATTAGAAAAACCACAGCATTTAAGGACTGACTTTTCCAGTGAAAATCTGGAAGACTTCTAAAAGGTCTAAAATAACATTAGAAACACATTGGGTAGTGATATATTCTGAATTCTTTCCATAGAAAGGGCTAAAAATAATAAATCCTACTGTTCTTGCATATCTTTTAGGATAACCATTTTAAGCTATGTGTGATAAAAAGGATGATCAGAGGGTGTTTCCTTAAATTAACATTTGACTATTCCCTTCATGAATTTTAACTAAAATTGCTCAAAATATATACTTTTTTTCCTGATTATTAAAATAGTGCATGATTATTTTTGAGAATGTGAAAAAACATAGAAAAGCACAAAGAATCTAAAAATCACCCAAGCCCTACAGATAATACTAAGGTTTATAGTTTTGATTGGGGACTCCTTTGTAGAAGTCTAATCACAGATTATTTAGAGGTGGATTATCTATTTACCAGTTTACCAGTTCTCATTTAATAGAGCAATTATATCCTTTGCTGGTGCCTGTCCTCAGCCTCTTCAGCTTTTTAGTTTTTCCTTCTAAAGCAACAGGGCTAAAGTGGGGGAAAAAGTTGAAATTACATTCCTTTGATTCTGACAGCACTGGTGTCAAGCCTGGCAAAATGGAGTTGACGGTGACAACGAAATGGTGTTTGGGGAGTGTCTGTTGATTTCTGGGCTGTTCTTCCTTCTTATCAGCGGAGGCACTTCCCTCTTCCTCTCATCACGGTCATGAGAATGGCTGTTTGAGTAATCATCCAGTGGGCAGTTGGGTTTGGCGAGCAGTTTTCTTCAGTAAGGAAGACAAGCTGTTCATCTGGTCAGCAACATTCAGCAGATTTCCAGGGCACATCAGAGGCCTGCGTTTTATAACTGGTGGATCCCATTTCGACTCTTGAGTATACACATGGTACCCCCCAGGGCATATCAGCTGGCCTAGCCACACTCATTCCTCTTCTGACCTAAGGAGAGATTTTAACTTTGATGAAAAGTTTAAAGGACATTAAGCATATTTTTATTAATTTTTGAAATTTTTTTGAAAAGGGGGCTAGCTTTTATCTCATTGTGCAGGGATATGATGTGTTGGATATATTGGAGAAAGCAAATGTGTTGGATATATTGGAGAAAGCAAATTTGAATCGGTTCTGCTAATTATGATTTGAGAGAAAACGTATAAACAGAGATAGCTGTCACCTTTTCATTTGAAAACAGCTCCAGGGCGGATGCAGTGGCTCAGCCTGTAATCCCAGCACTTGTAGAGGCTGAGGTGACAGGATTGCCTGAGCCTGGGGGTTTGAGACCAGCCTGGGCAACTTGGTGAGACATCATCTCTACATTAAATCAAAAAATAAGCCAGGTGTGGTAGCGCACATCTGTCGTTCCAGCTACTTGGAAGGCTGAGGCAGAGGGATCACCAGAGCCCAGCAGGTCAAGGCTACGGTGGCCATGAGCGTGCCACTGCACTCCAGCCTGGGCTACAAAGTGAGACTCCAACTCAAAAAAAAAAAAAAAAAAAAAAAAAGGAGAAAGAAAATAGCTCTAGCTATGATGGAAAATTAGGGCAGTATTCAGGTCAATCATTGAAAGACAGGAAGCTCAATTAAAAATGGGAAAGGAATCAGAATAGGTATTTTCTAAAGAAGATATACAAATGGCCCACGGATACCTGAAAAGATTCTGAACATCATTAGTCATTAAGCAAGTGCAGATGAAAACCACAAAATATCACCACCCCCACTAAAACGGATGATAACAAATATTGGTGAAGCTGTTGAGAAATTTAGAACTCTCATACAGTAAAGGTAGGAATACATGATCAAACAGCCACTGTGGAAAACAATCTGGCAATTCTTCAAAATGTCAAACATAAGAGTTACCATATGACTTAACAATTTCACTGCTAGATATAAAAGTAAGAGAAATAAAAATATATGTCCACACAAGAACTTGTGTATGAATGTTAATAGCAGCATTATTCATAATAGCCAAAAAGTAGAAATAACTCATATATTATCAACAGATGAAATGATAAATAAAATGTGTTTCTATTTGGTGGAATAGTATTTGGCAGTAAAAAGGCATGAAGTACTGTGACATGCTGCAACATGAATGAAACTTGAAGTCATGTTAGTTGAAAACAGCTAATCATGAAAGACCACATATTATGTGAGTCCATTGATTTGAAAGGTCCAGAATCTATAGAAAAAGAAAGTCGTGGTTGAGGATTAGGAGAGGTAGAAGGGGAAATGGGGAGTGACTACTGTTGGGTGGATACATTTGGGTGACAAATGTTCTAAAGTTAGATTGTGGTGATGGTTGTACACCTCTGGGAATATACTAAAAACCATTGATTGTATACTTTAAATGGGTGGATTACATAGCAATAAAGCTGTTTAAAAAGTTGAAAGGGGCCGGGTGTGGTGGCTGAAGCCTGTAATCCCAGCACTTTGGGTGGCCAAGGCGAATGAATGGATTGCCTGAGCCTATGGGTTCAAGACCTGCCTGGGCACATAGTTAGACCTCGTCTCTACCATAAATCAAAAAGTTAGCCTAGCATGGTAGCATGTGACTGTAGTTCTGGCTACTTGGAAGGCTGAGGTGGAAGGATCGCCGGAGCCCAGCAGGTTGAGGCTGGGGTGGCCGTGAGCATGCCACTGACCTCCCGCCTGGGTGACGGGGGGAGACTCCAACTCAAAAATAAATTAAAAAAAAAAAGTTGAAAGGGCCGGGCGCAGTAGCTCATGCCTGTTATCCTAGCACTTTTGGAGGTGGAGGCAAGAGGATTGCCTGAGTTCAGGGATTCGAGACCAGCCAGAGCAACATGGTGAGATCTCGTCTCTATAATAAATCAAAAAAATTAGTTGGGCATGATGGTGCATGCCTGTGGTTTCAGCTACTTGGAAGACTGAGGTGGAAGAATCGCCTGAGTCCAGCAGGTTGAGGCTGCCGTGGCCATAAGCATGTCACTCATTCCAGCCTGGGTGATAGAGTGAGACTCTGACTCAAAAAAAAAAGAAATTGAAAGAAAATTAGAGCAGTAAAAACAGGAAAAGTGAGGGCATAATTTCCAATGTACTACTAACCTGTAATTGAAATATGGTGTATTGTTTTCCTTAGCCACTATCAACCAAATAAACAATAGTTTTTGTTAGTTAAAAATATATTTCTTCTAACATCAGAGTATAACATCTAGGTTATACTCAATGCGGGGGGCCAGCCCCTGCAAGTTCTGGGGAGTCCCTTGGAAGATGTGATGGCGTCGGCGAATCTGTAGGGACAGATATTAAAAGAAAGATGGAAGGATAGATATAAAGAGGAAGAAAGAGAAAGAAAGTGGACAACTGTTCAGTGAAATGAGCAGAAGCCATTTATTGAAAGTTACAGCAGGTATTTATCTCCAAATTTTAGACAGACACTCTCACAAGTCTTTCACGTGAACACAAAGCCAGGTGCAGGAGGGGCGTCCCCCACCCACCAGATGTTTTCTTAGGTATGAGGAGGGACAAACTCCAAGATTGTCTTATTGTTCCCTTTGCTAGTTAACGCTCTTCAAAAGCAGTGCAACAATCCCTACTAGCATGATGATGTTCTGATAATCAATAACTTCTAAAGCTCACGCAATACCCATGATGACTAACTTAAACTTTATTACCTTTCTATTCTATGCTAATACTACTTACACAACGCTACAGAAGCTCTTAATTATAGCTTAAGCCAATTCCTAAAGAATGTGACCCAGTCCAAAGATCACGCTGGGCTCTACAGGATGTGGCCCAGTCCAAGGTTCATGGTGGGCCACCTTTTGGAACAATAGACTACAATCTCTTAACAAAATGGCTATTCTCAAGTCCTATATATCTATCCTAATTTCTATGAAAGTTTCTAATTCCTAATCCTAATATATAAAACTGATCAGCAGCAGCAAAGCTTCTAAAAATAAAACCCAAATATAAGCTGTAAATGTACTAAGGCCAAAACCACAATAGTAGAAAATGGAGACAATGAAATTTCTAAAGTTAACTGTATTCTTATTAAACCTCAAAATATCATGATTGATCATGCTTGAACTAACATGATTCCCTGACGTAGCATGACCGATTCTACAATACTTTCTATGAATAAAATAAATTCAATTTCTATAATAGGTAGAAAAAACCCTACACGAACTGTAGCTAAAGCCGGCCTAAAAGAATGCAGCTCAGTCCAAAGTACGCGCTGGGCCCTCAGGAATGTGGCCCAGCCCAAACTCTGTGCTGGGCCATTTCTGATAACTCTAGATAGTCATTTATACCATTGAAAAGCTGAAAACAGCTTTTCTATACTAATTCTACAAATATACTTTTAAATCTTATAAAGAAGCTTGTACTGTGTAAAAGGCTCCCAAATGTGACCTGGATTTGAATTATATCTAATACCTAAGCCAAAATCGCAGTTTAAGGGAAACAGGAACAATGGGTTTCTAGAGTGAGCCATGCCTGTCACAGTCACAGAGCCTTCAGCTTAGATTAGCAGAGTTCCTTTAGGTTACTTGCGCTGCATGGTAAAAGGAGGAGGAAAATGGGGTCAACAGCTCCCGAACACATCCTAGTGGTCTCGGGGTCCATGGCCCTCTTGATCCCTAATGCTCAGTGGGCCTCCGTGGCTGGCTCCCAGCAACTCAAGAGTGGAAGAGACGAGTCATTTTATTCTGTTCAGTTTTTTTTTTTTTGAGTCGGAGTCTCACTCTGTCACCCAGACTAGAGTGCAGTGGCACACTCATGGTCACCACAATCTTGACCTCTCGACCTGTGAGGTTCAGGCGATCCTTATACCTCAACCTTTCAAGTAGCCAGAGTTACAGGCATCACACCCGGCTAATTTTCCTTGACTTATTGTAGAGATGAGGTCTCGCCAAGTTGTCCAGGCTGGTCTGGAACCCGTGGGTTCAGGCAGTCCTTTCACCTCGGCCTCCCAAAGTGCTGGGATTATAGGTGTGAGCCACTGCGCCTAGCCTCTCTGTTCAGTTTTTAATAACTGTGCCTATTTTGGTGGTCTAAATTCTAAACTTGGAGCAATAGGAAGATTTAGCATGGGTCTTTTGCAGGGATACCTGCATATCATTGCCATGTTCATGTATTAAAAACCCTATTGAAGAAAAAGAGAGAAGACCTAATAAATGTGTATAGAGGTGAAGATGCAATGTTGTAAAGACAGCAATTCTATGCAGATTTCTTTAATGATGTCATGAAGTTCCAGGACTTTCCTCGCAACTTTACAATGACTCACTCTAAAGTTCATAGGCAAGAATGAAGGTGTAGCCGGTCTCGGTGGCTCAGCCTGTAATCCCACGCCTTTGGGAGGCTGAGGTGAGTGGATTGCCTGAGCCCGCGGGTTCGAGACCCGCCTGGGCGGCGAGACCTCATCTCTACAATAAATCAAAAAATCAGCTGGGCGTGGTAGCGCATGCCTGTAATTCTGGCTACTCGGAAGGCTGAGGCGGAAGGATCGCCGGAGCCCAGCAGGTCGAGGCTGCGGTGGCCGGGAGCGGCCTCTGCACTCCAGTCCGGGCAACAGAGTGAGACTCCAACTCAAAAAAAAAAAAAAAAAAAAGAATGAAGGTGTAATAGTATTCCTTAAATGCCCAAGAGCATTTAATGCAGTAGAGAACTTGCCCCCATTAGCATACAGGTATCAGAAAGCCATGATAATGAAGACAGTATGACTAGCACAGGGAGAGGCAAATGTGTGAGTGGAACCAAAGAATGCCCAGAAACAGAGTTTCCAGAGCACACATATGGAAACTGGCTCCGTGTTAGAGACTGCAGAATAACACACTATGTCAAAGTGTGATAACAACACATGTCAAAGATTTATTTACCAATGAGGAAATCAGCAAGACGGTAAAACTGGTAAGAGCATTGGGGGAAATGAAGAAAAATGTTAGAATAAGAGTCGTTGAATGGTAAAACTGGTTTGTCAATCTCCTGTAAGGCAGTAGGATCATAACCTTACCAGACAGAAATTATTTGCATATCTACCGTACCAAAAAAATCCACAAGTTAACATATAATTTTACAGAGATAGGTCCTTTTTTATTTTGATTTGGAATCTCACTCTGTCGCCCAGACTGGAGTGCAGTAGCTGCTCCCGGCCACCGCAGCCTCGACCCACTGGGCTCTGGCGATCCTTCCGCCTCAGCCTTCCAAGTAGCTGGAACTACAGACGTGCGCTACCACTCCCGGCTGATTTTTGATTTGTTGTAGAGATGAAGTCTCGTCAAGTTGCCCAGGCGGGTCTGGAACCCGCGGGCTCAGGCAGTTCACTCACCTTGGCCTCCCAAAGTGCTGAGATTACAGGCTGAGCCACCGAACCCGGCCCAGAGATAGGTCTTACTAGTAAATAGCAAATCAATCAAAGGTATGGTCAATCAAAGGTATATCATATCCCTAGAGAAAGAAGCATGCCTTGGGTGGGTCTGCAGATGGCGCTCCAAGGTGACCTTGTGAGGACACGCAGGCCTCCTCTTGTCTTATTTCCCAGCTAGCAGATAGCTGAAAGATGAGTTGTTGTTCCTGGCCTATCTATGCAGGGAAAAAATTAAACTTAAATCCATTGTACTAAAAAATTGATTCTAGATATACTTGTATGCTTGCTATATTATTTTCTCTACTAGATGTATTTGAAACATTTCTTATTTAAAAAAAATAAGAATGTTCTTGATGACATACTAAGACAGTAGTTGAAATGAATTAGTTCTGTATCTTGTTTAATTAAAAAAATCAGTTTGTGGCATGACATACTTATTGTGGTATTAATACAGATTTTAAAATAGTATAGAATTTCTGAGACTTCATGTATATGCGAATAAAAGCAGAAAAAGGTTAAAAGGATCTTATCTAAATTTTTATACTCAGAAAAGATGAATAAAATATGGCATTTTATTAATAAATATGACATTTTGCCAAATTTAAGTCTGTTGTATCAGGTAAGGATACTAGAATTGTAGCTTTTGTTAAGAGAGATACTTAGATGTGTTAATGTTTTAACGAGTTTGGCTATTCAGTGATTCATGAATTGGGCATTACCAGACTGCAGACTGTTGTATCAGGTAAGGATACTAGAATTGTAGCTTTTGTTAAGAGATATACTTAGACGTGTTAACGTTTTAACGAGTTTGGCTATTCAGTGATTCATGAATTGGGCATTACCAGACTGCAGTTCAGCCTCCACCCAGGGGGTGGGTGGGGGCAACTTTGATAAGGTGTTTGAAGAAGCAAGACAAAGAAAGTGTTTGATTGGTTAAGGTGCAAAGGCCCTAGTTAGAGGTTGGCAGTTTCTGATTAGCAAAGTCTCTAGTTCGAAGTTTGTTGGTTTCTGATTGGTTAAGCCTAAGTTTTGTCTTCCCTGCTTCCATTCCTTATGTAGAAACCTTAGCCGGTTGGCCTCCCAATTCATTATTTTAACACATGGACACATAGACTATTTACCTGGCACAGTAAACTATGTTTATGTTTATATTTAGTGTTATTCATGTGGTACATCAAATCATTGGGGAAAACATGTGGTCTTTTAAAAATGATCTTGGGAAAAATGGCAAAAGATTAGGAAAAAATACACATTTGTCTGTCTATCCAGATCATAAACGGATCCACAAATTACATATTGAAAAGTAACAGCACAGGTAAACTTATGTTATGTGATCTTTGTATTAATAGAGGGTTGGTTTTTCTAAGTATGCCCTCAAATCAGAAATGTTAAAGAAAAGAATGATAGTTTTGAGTAAATAAAAATTTTGAGCCGGGCGCAGTGGCTCAAGCCTGTAATCCCAGCACTTTGGGAGACATAGGGGAGAGGATTGCCTGTGCTCAGGGGTTCGAGACCAGCCTGAGCAGCATGGTGAGACCTTGTCTCTACAATAAATCAAAAAATTAGCCAGGCGTGGTGGCACACGCCTGTGGTTCCAGCTACTTGGAAGGCTGAGGCAGAAGAATCACCTGAGTCCTGTATGTAGGTCAAGACTGCGGTGGCCATGAGCGGGTCCCTGCACTCCAGCCTGGGTGACAAAGTGAGACTCTGACTCAAAATCAAAAACCAAACAAACAAAAAAACCATTTCAACACTGGGAGAATTTTATAAGTAGAGCTAAAGGCAAAGTGAAAAGGGGGGCATGTTAACAGTACATTTCAGAGACTGTTTCTAAACTTTCTAAATGAGTCTGTAAGAGGATAGATGGTCAAGAGTGGTCCAAAAGGGTAGACAGTCCTTTCATTTGTCTCCTCTTCTTTCCCTGCTTATAAACAGTCATTTCGTAGTCTTGTTTATGCAAGCGCTTCCCCTGTTCCCTGAGTTTTTGTGATGGAAACAACTGCTTTAAACTACTATTTTCCCTTACCTGCAGCGTCTTCTTCCGGAAGGCTCTTACCACCCCACACTTAACAATCTTTGTAAGAAGAACCTTGACTTTTCCTTGCTTGATGTGTGAAATTAAGGGAGCTTGATGTGTGCCAAAGAGAAGGTGAATGCTGATTGTAAAATATTACAGGGCATTGGGATGTCGGAAAGGTGAGGTTATCAAATTCCACTTAACTGAGGGTTTTGTACACGTCTTAGAATTGAGGAGAGAAAAAAGCTTCTCCAAAGGAATAGTCAGTAATTCTTTTTTTCTGCCTCTTTCATTAATGTCTTTAACTCATCCCTATAGGATGTGTTCCTGTTAAGGTAAATGGACATGGAAGGAGATTGACAATTTTATTATAATATAGGGCAGGGCTTATTATTAAGCTCTTTCTGGAAACTTCCTTCTTTGAGTGGACCTGCCCCCTTGGTGCTTCTGTGGGATATCTCTGGGTCAGTAAACAGGCTTAAGATTGTGCAAACCAGATTAGTCTTCACCTTCTCTGTGTTACTTCAGCTCTCTATGGTGTATATTTAATGGGAAGTTAGTTTATTAAAAGGAAAATACTTACAAAATGCATAGGCCTTCTCTCTCAGGAATTTTCTTTTCGGGAAATATTCAGGCAAATGAGTAAAGGGGCTTATTAATAGTGATTTGTGATACCTGAACTTTGGAAGCAACCTACATGTCTAAAAATGAGGGACAGGAGCTGGGCACAGGACTTTGGTTCAAGACTGGCCTGGGCAACTTGGCAAGACCTTGTCTCTACAATAAATCAAAAAATTAACTGGGCGTGGTGGCGCGTGCTTATGGTTCCAGCTACTTGGAAAGCTGAGGTGGAAGGATCGCCTGAGCCCAAAAGGTCGAGGCTGTGGTGGTCGTGAACGTGTGATTGCATTCCAGTCTGGGCGACAGAGTGAGACTTCAACTCTAAATAAATAAATAAAGTTAAAAAAATAAAAACGAGGGACAGGTAACAAACTGTGGCACTTCCATTCCGTAGAATGCTCTGCAGGCACTATGATAAAACAACTCTGCATTTCTTGAGAAGCAGAGATTCAGATAATTATAGTATATGGCAATACATCATAATAGATATCTTTAATAAAGTTTCAATAAAATATATATGGTTTACTTGGGGAAAGATCTGGAAAGGTATATCAAGAGACAGTGCTAACTTTGGGTAGAGAGCTGTAGTGTGATTTAAGTTAATTTATATTTTGTTTACTAGAATAAAAAGAAAAATGAGCATTTTATTGTGCTATAGTTCAGGAATGTTTGTAATGTAGGTTTTTTTATTTAAGTTGATAAGAAACGGAGGTGAGATGTACAAAAATAATTGGAAGGCTTGCACGTGTACTTGTATGTGTACAGGGCAAACACATGAAAACCTCACTTTGCCTTTTTATTAACAGATCTTCTTGCTCAGATATGGCAACGAGCAGCCTCCACTTTGCTTCGTGTGATACAAAACAGGCATCCAGACAGCGCGAAACATCTCACATGAGCAGGTCAGGAAGTGGGTATGGGCCTTCCTGGGGGATGGAGGGGAACAGTCTGATGCTTCAGGGAATGTAATGATGACATTCCCATAGTGCTTTGTGTTTGGCATATCCCTGAGGTGGGGAGAGGGCCGGACAAGTACAGTGCCCATTTGACAAATTAGGGAAGGAGGTGAATGACTGCTAAGAGACTTGGTGACTAGGTGGCATTGTTGTATAAAAGCAAACCCAAAACTAGATTCGACTTCTGGGGCACAGCTGCCTTTAAGTCTTTTTTGTCTTCAACGTTTTTTAATGATTATTCTTCTGGTAAAGTAATATAGTCACACTGTCAAATATTGGGGAAGATGGAGTCGAGGTGAAACGTCAGCTATGACTGTGACTACAGTCTGTTGGGGTTTTAGTGTATTTCATTCCAGTCTTTTTCCTAGGCATGTGATTTTGTTTTTATCTTTCTTTCAGTCAGGGTCTCACTTTTTCACCTAGGCTAGAGTACAATGGCATGATCAGGGCTCACTTCAACCTCGACCTCCTGGGCTCAGACAATCCTTCTGCCTATCCTCCTGAGTAGCCGGGACTACAGGCACACGCCACCACACCTGGCTAATTTTTTGATTTTGTTTGTAGAGATGAGGTCTCTCTGTGTTGCCCTAGGTTAGTCTCAAACTCTTAGGCTTAAACAAAACCCTTTTGTCTTGGGCCCCCCAAATGCTAGGATTATAGGTGTGAAACACCGTGCCCGTCCAGCATGTGCAGCTAGATATTGTTGTAGCTATAATAGATTTTTTGTTGTGTAATGTATTATGATTACTTTTCTTTCTTACATTCTTTTCATAATCTTGGTTTAAAAATGTGTTTTAAGAAATGTATTTAGAGCCAGGCTCGGTGGCTCAGCCTGTAATCCTGCACTTTGGGAGGCCGAGGTGAGTGAATTGCCTGAGCCCGTGGGTTTGAGACCCGCCTGGGCCACTTGGCGAGCCCTCATCTCTACAATAAATCAACAAAATTAGCCGGGCGTGGTAGTGTGCGCCTGTAGTTCCAGGTACTTGGAAGGCTGAGGCGGAAGGATCGCTGGAGTCCAGCAGGTCAATGCTGGGGTGGCCATGAGCATGCCACTGCACTCCAGTCTGGGCAACAGAGTGAGACTCCAACTCAAAACAAACAAACAAAAAGAAATGTATTTAGTGTAGAAAATTTAGGAGATACAGAAGGCACAAAGAAGGGAATGAAATATAACCAACCCTAATCTATTTGTTGGCATATACCCTTTGTTTTTATATAGAGATATTAACATATTTTCTTAACTGGAACATATTAAGTATGCTATTCAGTAATCTGCTTTTTTTTTTTTTGAGTTGGAGTCTCACTCTGTCCCCTAGGCTGGAGTGCAGTGGCATGCTCATGGCCACCCCAGCATTGACCTGCTGGGCTCCAGCGATCCTTCCGCCTCAGCCTTCCAAGTAGCCAGAACTACAGGCACACACCACCACATCCAGCTAATTTTTTTTTTTTTTTTGTAAAGAAAGCAGAATTTATTGAGAGGACAGGAAAGCTCCCACAGTGGGAGGGGACCCAAAGGGGTTGCCGCTAATTTTTGATTTATTGTAGAGATGAGGTCTCGCCAAGGTTACCCAGACTGGTCTTGAACCCGCGGGCTCAGGCAATCCACTTGCCTTGGCCTCCCAAAGTGCTGGGATTACAGGCTGAACCACCGAGCTTGGCTTGCTTTTTAAAAGTGAATATAGCATTTTCTCTTCTCATTAGTTATTTTCCTATGAAATCATATTTAATTGCTGATTTCTCTTCCTTTCTAGCCCATTCTAGAATTAATTTAACAAATTCTCTCTGAACATTTATGTTCTTTAAAGCGACTCTGTTAAAGCTGTTTTAGTACCATTAGAGAGTACTTTTACTCCATTCTTGCATTTTATTAAACTTCTACAGTTGTACAGTAGATGTTTAACACTTTGGTTTGCATTTGAAATTTCACGTATGAGTGTGTTCACTATACTCGTGGGTTTGGCAGTTTGTCTTAGAATTCTAACCTCACACTATACAGGAGGGGTAGAGAAATAGATGAAGTTGAAAATAACTTGTAAGACTATTAAGGTATTTATTTTCCACATTACTTTTTAAATTCCATGTGTCCCTGCTCATGGAGTTTTCTTTAAAAACAAGTGTTCTACCCTTATAGCTGTCTTCTAACTCATCTGATAATTTCCAAAGTAACTACTGCATCAACGTTTATAACATTGAGTCTGAAAGCTGTAATAAAATAAATAAAAATTACTGAAAGTAATGATAGATAAAGCCATGGCAGTCACAGAGAGCTCTGAGCTAGATCTGTAGACTGGGACTCTTTAGTATATGTGCAGTAGTTGAAGTCATGAACCACACGTGTATTTCTAAGAGAAAACATGACAAAGGAAGAGAATGGAAGAAGGAGCCATTGGGAATACAGAACACTGAAGAATGGCTGAGGGAATGTTCTAGCAAGAGCTATGGAGATGTGTGAAAGAGGAAGACTCTATAAAAGGAAGACCATAGGACCGTCGAGGACTTGGGAGAGGAGTGAGTTCTGGAAACTCATCAGCAGACCAGAGATCTGCATGAATGTGGGCCCAAAAGTATCCTCTGCGTTTTTCTTATGAGATACCTTTAGTTTGTAAGGTTCTAGGGAAGTCGGGGCAGGAACCAGACTGCGAGGCTGATGGTGAATGGGAGGTGGGCAAGGAGGGAGAGCGAGCACCAGTTCTTTTTTGAGACTCTTGCCCGTGAAGAGAAGGAGGAGAGAAGTTGTGTGTTAGGAAAGAAAGCAAGAGTGAGAAAGGTGTCTTTCTTGCTGGCTTTGCTTTCGTTAGAATGAGTGAGATCTGTGCGTGTTTCTGAGTTGAAAAGGTGATCAAAGAGGAAGAGGTTGAAGATACATAAATAAAGAAATGAAGGTAAAATGTAAGCAATAATTGAGAGGCACTCATGGTAGGAAAGGGTGAGCATCCCTAATCTGAAAGTCTGAAAAGCTCCGATGAGCATTTGAGTGTCATGTGGGTGCCCACAAAGTTTCAGGTTTGGGAGCATTTTGGATTTTCAGAATAGGGGTGCTCAGGCTGTATTAACATTTGCAGATTTCATAACCTTTTTCTTTTAAAAAGCTAAATGATTAAAATAACCTTGCATTTTAATCAGTAGGTCTTCTAATGCATGTGTAAAAAACAAAACAAAGCAAAGCACTTATAAATGTAATGTGGGGCAACCTGAAAGGACACTTGGACAAGAAGTCTGTGGGTGTGGCTCCCACGTTGTTCGGCTGCACAGAAGATAACAGCGTCTCCCCTCAAGTGTTGTTCCTCACTCCATAAATACCTATTTGCTCCTTTTCTTTTGAGTCAGAGGCTCGCAGTGTCACCCAGACTGGAGTACAGTGGCATGCTCACAGCCACTGCAGCCTCGACCTGCTGGGCTCAGATGATCCTTCCACCTCAACCTTCCAAGCAGCTGGAACCACAGGCATGCGCCATCACGCCTGGCTCGTTTTTTGATTTATTGTAGACATGAGGTCTTGCCATGTTGCTCGGCTGGTCTTGGACCCCTGAGTGCAGACAGTCTTCTTGTGTCCGCTTCCCAAAGTGCTGGGATGCCAGGCATGAGCCGCTGCATCTGGCTATTTTGCCTCTCAACACAAAGTTGTGAGGCAGCCAAGGAGGGCATTTGGTCACCATTTAACAAAGGAGAGCCGGGCTCGGTGGCTCAGCCTGTAATCCCGCGCCTTTGGGAGGCTGAGGTGAGTGGATGGCCTGAGCCCGCGGGTTCGAGACCCGCCTGGGCAGCGAGACCTCATCTCTACAATAAATCAAAAATCAGCCGGGCATGGTAGCGCATGCCTGTAATTCCGGCTACTCGGAAGGCGGAGGCGGAAGGATCGCCGGAGCCCAGCAGGCGAGGCTGCGGTGGCCGGAAGCGGCCACTGCACTCCAGTCTGGGCGACAGAGTGAGACTCCAACTCAAAAAAAAAAAAAAAAAACAAAGGAGAACCCTTGAACGTCAAGTGACATACCCAAAGTGCCACAGCCAGGCAGTGGTTGAATTGCAACTCGATGCTCTGCCTTATTTATTTATGTATTCATTCATGCATTTATTTATTTATTTAGAGTCAGAGTGTCGCTCTGTTGCCCAGGTTGGAGTGCAGTGGCATGCTCATGGCCAACACAGCCTCGACCTGCTGGGCTCAGGCGATCCATCTGCCTCAACCTTCCAAGTAGCTGGAATCACAGGTGCACACCACCAGTAATTGCCAGGGCTCACTAAAAGTGTTATTTAAGATGCTATCTGGGAAATTGAGTGTGCAAATTCTGTTCTCTTTTTGCAAATTTTGCAAGTCTGAAATGACTTTGAAATGAAAAGTTAAAAAAAAAAGAACTCTGCTCTCCTATTTGGATTTGAAGGATGATGAACATATCATTCACGTGAGGACGGACAGGTACTTTAATTTTTTCAAAAATGATATATCACTCCTTTTCGTGAATTGGTAAGTTGTACATTTACCTTTTACATCTTCATTTTTATTATCTCTGATCCTCATAACAGGAATGTTAATACCTGTTGAATAGATATTGTCATATTCTGACATCCCTTTTATAGATGAGGAAACATAGATTTGGAGAGGTTAATGATGTGTACGAGTCTAATTCTCTAGCACAGCCCACTTGAGTTGGAATCTCACTCTGTCGCCCAGGCCGGAGTGCAGTGGCACGCTCACGGCGACCCCAGTGTCAACCTACTGGGCTCTTGCGATCCTTCCACCTCGGCCTTTCAAGGAACTGGAACTACAGGCATGTGCTACCGCACCTGGCTAATTTTTTATTTATTGTAGAGATGATTGTCTCACCAAGGTACGGCTGGTCTCGAACCCGCAGGCTCAGGCATTCCACTCACCTTGGTCTCCCAAAGTGCTGGGATTATAGGCTGAGTCACCGAGCCCGGCCTTAGACTGTGATCTCACAGCGTCCCCCACCCCTTGGATGGTTAGTGAGAAATTACAAGAGTCCATCTTCTGGCTATTCCTCCATAGGTGCTTTTGAGCCTCTGGGCTCTACACAGCTGAATCAATAGACTTGAGGTACCTTGGCTTGGCAGTTTTTTTTTTTTAAATTTTTAATTTTAAAGATGTGGGGTACAATTCAGGGTTAGGAATACAAATGTTCATTATGCAGGTACCTTGTGGATGAGGTGTACCCCCCTCCCTCAACAGATTCCCACTACTGCCAATCCCGCCCCTGCCCCAGCAATTTCCCACTACTGCCAATCTCTTTCTTATAGTATTACGATAGTTGTTCAAGGTCCACTTATGAGTGAAAACATGTGATACTCAGTTCTTTGTTTCTGTGCAAGATCGCTCAGTATTATAGCCACTATGTCCATCCAAGTTGCTGCGAAGTTAATAATTTTGTCCTTCTTTATTCCATTGTGTAGATGTGACACATTTTTTTAATCTAGCCCTCTTTCGATGGGCAGCATGGTTGGGTCCATGTTTTTGCTATTATGAACAATGGTGCAGTAAACATGCGTGTGCAGGTATCTTTTTCATAGAGTGATTTGAGTTCCTCTGAGTATATTCCCAGTAGGGAGATTGCGGGGTCGTATGGAAGGTCGATTTTTAGACCTTTTAGGAATCACCAAACTGTCTTCCACAGAGGTTGTATTAGTTTATACTCCCACCAGCAGTGTAGAAATTGTTCCCTTTTCCCAGATCCTCTCCAACATCTGTTGTTTTTTGAGTTATTGATGTTGGCTATCCTGACGGAGTTAGGTGGCATCTCAGTGTAGTTTTAATTTGCATTTCTTTGATGGCTAGTGAGGCTGAACGTTTTTTGAATGTATCTGTTGGCTGCTCGTATGTCTTCTTTTGAGAAGTGCCTATTCATATCTGTTGCCCACTTTGTAATGGGGCTGTTTGTTTTTTTCTTTTTGACACGTTTGAGTTCCTTGTAGATCCTAGCTCTTAGGTCTTTGTCAGATACACAGTTGGCAAATATTTTGACTTGGCATTCTTAAGGGTAGGGAGGTCTGGGATCCTCAGGTACAGAAGAGTTGGATTTGGATTTGAGCAAGAACCCTGGATTCTCCTATACACATTGGTTAAGGTCTCTGGAGTGAACTCTTGTCCCCCACAATTCTTGGCAGACAGCTCCCAAGTGTACAGTTCTTTTTTGAAAGAACTGTTTCTTTTCAGTCTAAGTTAAGAGCCAGTTGAGATATTGCTAAAGGGGCCAGACCTATGAAAATCCAATTCTCAGCTTCATCATTCACAAAAAGGCTGTATTGCAGGATGCAGCTTATATGTGTGGAGAGATGGGCTTTTTGTCATGCCCCGGAATGGAACATAGGCCTTCCTTGTAAGGGTGTTGGCAGGTGGAGGCCCTGCTTAGCTCAGTGCATCTTAGAGAAAATAGATGTTCAAGCTGGGCTCGGTGGCTCAGCCTGTAATCCTGCGCCTTTGGGAGGCTGAGGTGAATGGATTGCCTGAGCCCGCAGGTTCGAGACCTGCCTGGGCAGGGAAACCTCATCTCTACAATAAAAAAAAAAAAAAAAAATCAGCCAGGCATGGTAGTGCATGCCTGTAATTCCGGCTACTCGGAAGGCTGAGGTGGAAGGATCGCCAGAGCCCAGCAGGTCGAGGCTGCGGTGGCCGGGAGTAGCTACTGCACTCCAGTCTGAGCGACAGAGTGAGACTCCAACTCAAAAAAAAAAAAAAAAAAAAAGAAAAGAAAATAGATGTTCATGTTCCCCTTTCCCTATGAGAAAGGGCTGGGCCACTTAGGCTGGTGTTTCTTTCCAGCTCACCAATCAGATAACTTATTCCTCTCCCAGGGTAGGAATGAAGAAGGAAGAAGAGTGCAGACATTTCAGGAGTTTTAGTCCAGGATAGTCCCTACTCAGGGAAATCTGGGGATGGGAGGAAACATACCTCTCTTAGTCGTTAGTATAGAGGAGGAAAAATGTATTTCCTCACCCATGGCTAGGTTCCTGACTGAGGCACTTAACAAATGACAGACTAACAAAGAAAAGCTTACACATCCATTTATTATGTTTTACATGACGCAGCAGGCTTCTTAAGGGAAACTTGTGTATTTTTTTGCGTGGGTATGACTTTTTTGCATGGACCATCAGGAAGTATAATTATACAAAGAAAGGGATGTGATCTAATGGTAATAAACTGGTAGGAACTTAGCAAAGCCTGTTTGTTCAGATTCTTCTCTGTGTCCCCATGTCTTTGGAGATAAGATAAAGGAAGGTAGGTCCCTATACCCACGCCCTTTATGGGAGAAGGGCGTGGGGAAGGTAAGAAAGAACCTCCTGTTTCTGCAGTTTTCTTGAATGCTAAGGTGCCATGTTTTAGGGTAGTGTGTTCTGAACTCCATCATTACTCTAAGTAATCTTAGAGTTTTGTAGGTATCTTCTGTAACATATATGATTCACATTGTTTACATATCCTGTGTTGAAAAACTGATTACTATAGACCCTTTATTGCATAGAGGTGGATTAAAAGTAAGTGCATATTAGAAACGCTTTTGGATAAATCTAAAAGGTTAATAGTAATTCAATGGGGTGTATAATTTTTTAAATAATTGATTTGATCAGATAAGTAAAAGTGAGTGAAAACGTAAGGTGTAATTTAGGGGTAACTCAGGAGTACAGCATTATCATATGTTAGTTTTGTAGACTTTTGCTTATTTTAACACAAATAATAAAAATCCTTTCTCTTCGTTTTTATCAACAAATCTCACAAATCAGATTGTGGGCAAAGTACATAGGAACTTGGCGAGGTCACAGAGTATGAGTGTGTTATATGGTTCTTGTTGGGTGAGGCTGAGCAGTCTGACACTCCTGTACAATTATAGTGGTGCCTCAGTATATATAAGTGCTTACACTTTGATTTTCATGAACTCACCCAGTTTTCACAACTACCTTGTTTATCAGTAATAGCAGGCGTAGCCATTCCCATCTTACAATTAGGAAACTGAAACTTAGGGAGATAAAATGAGTTGTTCAAGTTCACAGAGCTGGGAAATGATGGAGATAAAACTTTTTTCTTTAAAATGTCACTTTTATGTTTTGCAATTTTTATAAATATACTTTTTTAAATCATAAAAGTCCCGTGAGTGGAGTTCCAATAATTTGGAGAAAGGGGAAACAAGTCGCCAGTTATCTCCTTGCCCAACAATCCAGTAAAAATGGTGAGTTCTTAGCAGGTAGAGATAAGACATCTGGATACACCATTGAAAAGGGCCTTGAGAGTCTGTGATCTGCTAATCTAGGGTTATACTTTCTGTGGAGTCAGTCTGTTATGGAAATGCTTGAGTGTGGCTCTTGAGGCAAAGGGAATCCTGGGCCCCTGAGGAGAGCAGGGATTTTCTCTGGATGCACTTCGCCAAGACTCTAGAACGCCTGGCTGCTTTCTGCTTCCTCCACACACCATAGTCCTCGCCCTCCTCACACACATCCTCAAATCTTCATAAATGACACGATTCTGACATGTTCACTACCCTACAGGGAATATAACCTATGTGTTCCAAATGCCTAGGTTTTCTACTTCTCTTTGCCCTTACAGCTATAAGCTTTTAGTAGAAAAAAATTCTTTAGAGAGCATTACTGAAGCAACAGTGTTCTGAACTTATTTTTATTAATTTTTTTCTCTCTCCTTCTTGTCTTTTTTTGAGTAGGAGTCTCACTCTGCTGCCCAGGCTAGAGTGCAGTGGCATGCCCATGGCCACCGCAGCCTCAACCTTGCTGGGCTCAGGTGATCCTTCCACCTCAGCCTTCCAAGTAGCTGGAACTATAGGCGCACATCACCATGGTCAGCTATTTTTAAAAATTTATCGTTAGAGCCGGGCTCGGTGGCTCAGCCTGTAATCCTGTGCCTTTGGGAGGCTGAGGTGTGTGTATTGCCTGAGCCCGCGGGTTCGAGACCCGCCTGGGCAGCGAGACCTCATCTCTACAATAAATAAAAAAATCAACCAGGCATGGTAGCGCATGCCTGTAATTCTGGCTACTCAGAAGGCTGAGGTGGAAGGATCGCCGGAGCTCAGCAGGTTGAGGCTACGGTGGCCATGGGCATGCCACTGCACTCCAGTCTGGGCAGCAGAGTGAGACTCCAACTCAAAAAAATAAAATAAAATAAATAAAATTTATTGTAGGAATGAGTTCTTACCAAGTTGCCCAGGTTGGCCTCAAACCCCTGGGCTCAGGCAATCCTCTCTCCTTGGCCTCCCAAAGAACTGGGGATGACAGGCATGAACCCCCTCACCCGGTTTAGTTTGGGAATCTTTTCATGACATCTTGCCAGGCTGGTGGGACATGCCATGTCGATAAGCCTCTTGCAAGATACTCCACTATGATAATCTTGGTCATCATTCCTGTCTGGTCGGACAGGTGTGGTGGGGGCAGATTTCCAGTTCACCTGGTAAGTGTGGGTTGCTATTTTAGGTTCTTAATCTAGGAAGGCAGTATGATGAGCATCTGTTTTAGGAAGAGACACATAGTCTGAGAGTGGTATCCAGGATGCATTAAAGCAGAATTAGCAATATCCGAGGATGGGTGGGGCCTACTCCAGGGCCACTGAGTCTGAAACTCTGGGGAGAGGACCACGTATTTTGAAGAGCGGTCTGTTTCAGCAGGCTCTCTAGGTGAGTCTAATGCAGGCTGGAGTTCGAGAACGACGACATCGAAGCAGTCATCGTGGAGTGTTTCTGGATTCAGACTGGAAAGAACTCATTCTCGGAGAGTGTTTCAGAATTCAGATCTGAAGTAAGAAGAGTCTCGATTTATGTGTTGGCAGTGGAAATGGAGAGGAAGTAATATCTCTGAGAGACGCTTGAGAGAAATCCTGGCCAAGATTGAAGTTGCTCTCCTGGTCATTCCTTGCGGCACTGGTGTTCTGGAGAAGGGTGTTAATTCCGGGTGAAAATCATAGTAAGCCACTCAGAGAAGTTGAGTTTACAGTCTTTGGAAGTGCTAAGCTCCTACTTTTGTGCATCTCTCTAAGCTAGGACGTATGTGAGGGGCCTCCCAAAAACCTGAAATGTATTGATTAAAAATTGTGTGCTTGTTCTTACATGTTTAAAATTAAGTCACCTTCAAAGTATTCCTCATTTGATTTAATACACCCATCAAGACGCTTTTTTCACTGCTCAAAACAGTTTTTGAACTTGTTGATTTTGATGCCTTTTAGTGCTTCTACTATTTTTTGCTTCATCTCGTCCATGTAGGCAAAACGTTTCCTTTTGAGGACTTTTTTCATCCGGGGACACAAAAAAAGTCACTCAGGGTGAGATCGGGTGAACAGGGAGGTCGAGGCACGGCGGTCATGCTGTTTTTGGTCCAAAACAAAACACTCCGTGCCGTGTGGGCAGGTTGTTCATGTAAACGACCCACCGTGAAATGGGCAAACGGGTAGAAAGAATCTAAAAAACAAAAAAATCCCTGAAGCTGAATGCGGTTCTCTCTCAATAATGCTAGCTGGTACACAGATGCTGAAGGGCTGCTAGAACACTCACCCAGCCAGGGAGCTTGACAAAGGTCCTGCCCTCCAAAAAATAGGTCTGTTTTTTTTTGGGGGTCCCCCCTCATGTAGTCTAGTCTCCCAGGCGACAGAGTGGCCAGCTGAGATGCAGAGTTGGTGGGTATTTGGCAAAGGGAGGGCCAGAGTCTGTTTATAGCCTGTTTCCTGGTAATAAAGGATAAGCTATAACCTGAGAACTGGTAGGAAGTAAAGCTGGAAAATCCAATATTTGAAGAGAAGGAATGACTAGAAAACAAGTGAGGATTTCAGAGCCAGTGTATTTGCTCTTGTTCTTAGAATAAAATTCTTCCTCTCTGCCACTTTGGTTTCTGGCTATTGCCTGTTTTCTTTCCTCATTTTCTAACACTCTCTGCTTTGTTGACCACATTCCCAGAGTAGAATTCCCCCCTCTGGCCCCAACCTAGAGATTCCCATGGCTGGCACCATTGGATGTCACCTTTTTCAAGAGCTTTTCCTATCCATCCTCATTAATGTTGGGCCTTCGTGTCTACCCCCTACCAAACTAGCTTCTATCCTAAACTAGTTATCCCAATCAGAGATGGTCCTAGTTAGTTCTTGGTCTACTAGTGTAATTCTACCATCCCTTCTTAGTGAAATGAAAGCTCCTTGAGAGCCTGGGATTCTGTGTGTCTTGTTCATTTCTGGATGCCAGTACCCAGAAAGGCCTGGCACATATTTAGCACTCCATAAATATTAGTTGAATGGATTCTAGTAAAGATTTGATTGGTAGGAAGTAGAGGTAGGCGATGGAAAAAGAAGTGAGTCTGCCGATACCAGGCAACGCATGATGGCTAACTTGGACTGAGTGGTAGAGATGAAACAGGATACGTTAAGAAGACTTTCAAGAGGTCATACTGACAGAATTTGGTGATGGTCTGATGTGGGAGATATCATGCAACTTTCTTGGGATACATCTTTCTATGAGAGGTTTGTGAACTCCTAGCAGAAACATAAGGGCAAAGCAGTTCTTAGCGCTCTAGCTATCCTTGCATGGAGAGCTTGTCTCAGTTCTCTTCCATCCCGAAGGAGGTGCCTTGATCTCTAGGCAAGAGGAACTCTTGGTTTCTACCCAGAGCAACTCTGCCTGCCCATTTATCTGCCACTCAACAGTATTTATTGAGCTCTAGATATGCAGAAGGCATTGGTGGCACAATAGTGATGACAACAGCCTCCCCGCATTTGTGTCCCGGAGAGGGAATTTAGACAAGCATGTCCACTCATACTGCACTCACAAGAGACTTCTGGATGGTAATAAGTATTGTGAAGAAAAAAAAAAACAGAGGTCAGTATGGAGTGAGATCAGCCAGGCTGCTCTGAGTGGGTGCTGCCTTAGCTGAGATCTGAATAACAAGAAAGAGCCTGAGAAAACCTGGAACAGAGGACGACTCCACGCGGTACCTTCAGAACCCTCTCCTGGGAGGGGAGTAGGTGAAGTGGGCCTTTGCTTTCAGACTTTGAAGAACAGATCCGAAGAGGTTGGTAGCAGAGAACTTCAACTTCAAATACTTGTCAAGTTTATTTCTTATCAGGATTTGTGTTTGCCAAATCAACCTACTGCTCATTTACTTACTGAAGTATTTTCCCACTTAAATGTTGTTACACAAAACATTTTAGAGATGGCTGTAGTTTCAAAGAAGAGCATTTCTGTCCATCATAAATGGTTCACAGGTAATTTTCCAAAAAGGATAAAATTGTTGTACTCATACAGAGATAAAAATGAACGCTTGTTAAAGGTTTTATTTAATTATTCGTTATTGTTGATTAATTATTAATCAGTGAGGACACTTGGCAGATGTTATAACAAGTTTAAAGGAGAAATCAAAACAGAACAACTTTGTATGGAGCAAAGGAATGCTTGAATGAACGTGCAAATTCAGGAAAACTAGCTTCTTCCACAGTGGGGGAGGGAAATTGGACCTCTACTGGCCAGGACAAAATGGACATGCCGATAGACAGCAATTATTTTGCACTGCTATCGGTTATCTGTGATTTACAGAGTTGTAAGGTAGCTCCCTTAGAATCAAATAACTTGCAGAGGTTTCCTCTAGAGTCTAGACAATGCATAGTTTTACACTGAACGCTTTTTCTTTCCCCACACATTTTCCCCATATATAATTAAACTAAAGCAAAATAATCTCTCCCTCTTTCATGAACAAAGGCACACAATTTCTACCTTGGTGGTCTTTGGAATGATGGGGGAGGGAGCTGTCATCTACTTAGTGCCTACTGTGGGCATTCATCATTGGTTTATATCATCCTCGCCACAGCCCCATGAAGTAGGTGGTGGTGTTCCCATTTTACAGGTAAAAAAGTTGAGACTTGGGGATGCCGTAGACATGGTTATTGGCAGAGTTAGAATTCCAGCCTGTGCTTCTATCTCCAAAGCCCCACCCACAGACACTCCCTGGGGGCAACTTGCTAATAATTCTGTGTGTTTATTTTCTTGATCTTTAGTTCGACGTCAGCCAAGATGGATCTCAAGAGTGGCCTGGAAGAATGTGCCGTGGCATTGAACTTATTTCTAAATAACAAATTTACAGACGCCTTAGAATTGCTTCGTCCATGGTGATTTGCTTTACTTCTTTTAGATAAAATATTTTTTCAGATGTTTCTGATGACTCTTTGATGTCATGCTTGTGAGTTAATTATCTATTTCCACCTTAATATTTATAAGCCAATTTGGTCGAGGCCCTACTAACAGTTGGTCAGTTTTAAAATTCAGTTGAGAGACTTGCCTTTTCAAATATATTGTAGGAAATTTCTGACTCTCATATTTTAATCTCTATACTTGTTCAAACATTATCATCTGATGTGGTTTTAGGGCTTTAATATTGCTTTCTTCAGTGAATTATTTTTGCGGTTCTTCCTCATAAATATTGAAAAACGTTTCCTTTGAAATGGGGAGGAAAGAACCAGAATATGCTAGTCTCAATGAAAAAATTTTGAGATAATGAGAATATTATTGGAATTCTCTACTTATGTGAGAAACAAGTTAAGCAATTTAATTTCAATCAGTAGGACCCGTTAATTTTTCAAATATCGCAGCAAAGCCTGTGCTCAGCCAGTTTAGTGGACCTTCAGCTTGACAGGTATAATCTTACATTGTGTCTTTGAACACAGTTACTTCCTTAGATAAAGCTTAGACCTCATATAATAGTTTTCTGGACAATTACTTGGTCACAAAAGTAGGCAGTCCCATTCCTTACTTTGAGTGGTCAACAGGGTGACCAGACTCTGGCCATTGGCTTTGAATCTTGGGGATAATTTACCTACTGAGGAACTGCTGTGGTAAAATTAAGATTTAGAATTGCCAGATCTTAAGATTGATCAAGACTGTTCAATTAGCACTTCACAGCTTAAGAACAAATGGTGAAATAGATGAGGAAGCCCGCAGTCTGAGGACGTTGTCCAGTGTTGTCTCCAACACTGGTCTCGCAGTCTCTGCCTTGCCTATCCGCTGCCTTTTTTCTCCTGTCCTTCTCAGTTCCTCACATGGCTCTGTCTTCTGACTACCTTTGTCTTCTCTGTCTTTGTCTTTCCCTCTGTCTCCTTCTCAGCCTACCTGCCTGTCTCCTTTGGGTTTTTTTTTTAAATTGGTGTAAAGGAGGAGACTCCCCAAAACTAGAATTTATTTATAAAAAATTGTGTATTTATTCTTACACGTTTAAACTTCAGTCACCTCTAAAGTACTCTTTGTTTGATGCAATACCCCTATCGAGCTGCTTTTTCCACTGCTCAAAACAGTTTTTGAACTTGTCAGTTTTGATACCTTTTTAGTGCTTCTGCTGTTATTTGTTTTACCTCTTCCACATTGGCAAAACTGAGGACTTTTTTAAATTGGGGAAACGAAAAAAAGTTGCTCTGGCCAGATTGGGTGAACAGGGTGAGTGGGGCATGGGAGACATGCTGGTTTTGGTCAAAAACTGCTGAACACTCCGTACACTGTGGGCAGGTTGTTCATGAAAATCACCCATCATGAAATGGACAAATGTGTTGAAAGAAGCGCCAAAAAAGATCCACTGAAGCCGAAGGCAACCTCTCACAACAACACCAGCTGGTCCACTGATGCTGATGGATTCCCAGAACACTTAGCAGGGGAAGCCTGTACTACAAGGGGCCTGTCCTCCATAAAATAATTCAATTTTGAGGGGGTTTCCCCTCGTATCTTAGTTGTATATATTTTGGAGGTACATATAATGTTTTGTTTTCTGTATACAATGTGTAATTTTCAAGTCAGAGTAACTGGGATATCCATTACCTCAAACATTTATCTTCCCTTTACGATTCTTCTAGCTATTTGGACGAATATAAAAAATTATTGTTAACTGGCTGGGCTCGGTGGCTAAGCCTGTAATCCCAGTACTTTGGGAGGCCGAGGCGAGTGGATTGCCTGAGCCCGCAGGTTCAAGATCAGCCCGGGCAACATGGCGAGACCTCATCTTACAATACATCCAAAATTAGCCGGGCGTGGTAGCACGCATCTATAGTTCTGGCTTCTGGAAGGCTGAGGTGGAAGGATCACTGGAGCCCCACAGGTTGATGCTGGGGTGGCCATGAATGTGCCACTGCACTTTAGCCTGGACGACAGAGTGAGACTCCAACTCAAAAAAAAAAAAAATTATTGTTAACTATTATTTCTCTACAGTACTGTTGTATACTAGATGTTATTTCTTCTAACTGTATTTTTGTACTCAGGAGCTCTTTTGGTTTTTATTCGGATGTCTCCTATTTTTGTCTGGTCATAGGATGGAGTGAAAATAAATGATTTAGGATTGTATTTAGTCAGGGTTTATATGATCTGATCTTTGTGCATGTTTCACTGTTAAAAACACTTTTTCCCCACTTGAATTCTTTTTTTTCTCTTCTCCACTCTTGGAAGAGCTTTTAGTTAAAAGGTTTGAAACCACAATTAGTGATTAGCTTTGAGCTGCTCTTATTCCTTGTGGTTCTTTTGAACAGGCAGTGCCCTCAACATTCAGGACCAACTGCACATTACCAAAGGATGTTTAGACTGTTTTCATGGGGGAAAAGAATAATGTGGCCTGCATTTGTTTTACCTAGCATGAGGCTGTTGAACATTAATATTTAAAGTAAAGACAAAACTGTGCGTTACTATTTTAAACCTTATAAATCATTAACTAATATCAGTTAAGACGTTTTTGAAAGAAATGATGTTTTCACAGACCGAGAATCTGGGCGTCTGCCTTACATTAGGGCTAATTAACATCCTTAAGACTCCTAAAGCCATTCTCACTGATAACTTGATACTCTGAATTCCAATAACTTTGATCAGGAATCTTGGATAATGGGATTCGATGAGAAACAAGTTCTAAGATCTACCCTTGTCCGGGCCCTTTGTGGCTGACCTCGTTTGCTGCAAAAACCTTGCTTCCTCTTGGCCTTTGGCTGGAGGAGGCGAGGGGATAATTTAAGTGAGCCTTTATCTTTCAAAAATATGTCAGCATCTCTTTGTCAAAAACAGATTTCCGGCAGCCTTTATTTCAGCAGGCATTTTGGAGCCAAAGACAGTAGTAGACTGCCCCTGGTTTAGATGAAAAGAAGGTGGGTTTGCTTCGAAACCTTAGAATCCTCAGGCTGCCCCCTTGTGCTGAAACAGGGAAATCATATTGTCTACCTGGGCTTCATCCTGCAATGTTTTATCCTGCCCGTGTGGGTTTAAATCAGAAAGTCCTTGGTTCTTGAGTTTTTAAGAGCATACCTTTTGCAGCCCGTATCATTCCAGTGATTATGGTGAAGGAGCAAAGGCTATCCTTGTGAAAGTCGAGGCGTGCGTTTGCTTAAGTTTTATTTTTAATTTTTATTTTGCGATTGTGGGGGTACTGCTAAGATTTCTGAGGCTCCATATCAGACCAAACCTGGAGTGCTTTTTCTGTTGGGTGGAAATGCACTGACCCCTGTGTTCTCCCCAGGGCGAAGGAGAGTATGTACCATGCCTTGGGCTACAGCACCATTGTGGTGTTGCAGGCTGTCATGACCTTCGAGCAGCAGGACATCCAGAAAGGCATTTCGGCTATGAAGGATGCTTTGCAAACCTGCCAAAAGTATGTCTGAGTAGTGAAATACTCGAGCTGTAACTGCAAACCCTTATGCCTGTATGACAAAGTGAAAGGCATCTGCCTGCTTGAGAGCTCTGTGTTTGAAGTTGGCCGCTGTTACAGAGAAGGACTTCAGCCTCAGAGCATTTAGGCCTCATTAGTTTTATGGGATGGAGCTAAACACTTCCTATTAGGAATTGTGCTAGGATTCCTGTCTGATGTCTATCTCGTCCACTCTTCTTTGTGATAGTTTGGGGCCTAAGCTACAGAGCCGGTCTGAGAGGGATTTCAGTGGGATTAGTGCCTGGCATCTCTCTAGGGTCTCCCTGTGGCAGATGAGACCGGGGATACGTGCCATCCCAAGCCAAGCAAGAGGCGTTTTTGTTTTACGTGGGGCATGCTGTAAATCCAGAAGGAATTGTTTTATATGTTGAAGAAGGACATATCTGGACACTTTTGGTTGGTCAAAATGAGATGGATTTTTCGTTTTATTTTAAGTTTTACTCCGTATATAGAAGAGACTCTAACAAAAGCTATTATTACCACTGGCACATTTTAACATGGGTAAAATTATGTTCTCATGTAACTATGTTACAAGCTCTTCAAATGAAAAGAGTTTCCAAATATTGCACTTTAACTCCATTTTTAACCTGTGGAGAATTTTTAAGAAATTTCTTTAAGAGTTGTGGGATGCGTATGAGAATTTGCTCCATAAGTAAATTGCGTGAAGGGGAGGTTTGGGCTTCTAGGAGCCCTCCTGTGGAGAATCTTATCACAGAGATAGTGATTTCAGCCATAGAGATAAGGGAAGGTGATTTTCAGGCTTAGTGTTCATTGGTGTGCGTGGGGAAACCCACGCTGGTTACGTGTTTAGTAACATGGACTGAGCTCGCACAGGTGGCCATCCAGTGCTAGGTATAAAGTGTTAGTTAGACAAGGGTGGTCTCTGCCATCATGACTCTAGGTTAGGCATCCAGCGTGGGGACTCTTTGGTGTGACTGTGACTGAAATGAATGCCCAGTGACAAGGAGCTCAGCCTGGTTTGTTGTTTTTTCGTTCTATTTCCCATTCCCCGCCCCATTTATTCAATGCAGATACAGGAAAAAAGTCACGGTTGTAGAATCCTTCTCAAGTCTTCTCTCCAGAGGATCACTGGAACAGCTGAGTGAAGGTAAGAATTGTTTAAAAGATTACTTTTTTAAGGGTCGATGGGAGATCCAAACTTCACCTGTATGATGACCACTTATGTGCCTGTTCCTGAATTGTGCCCCACAATAATAAATAAAAAAAAAAGATTAATTTTTTCTGTTCTTTTAAAAATTAAAAAATGATAATCTCATAACATTCAGTACTGAAGTGTGTAAAGTAAATAAAATGTCTTTTACTCTTTCCCATCGTACTCACCCCCCCCAGAAGTTACCATTGTTAATAGTTGGTTTTGAAGCTTTGCAGACTTTTCTGTGTATAGATACAAATATATCTTAAGGCATACATAGGGCTTTTGTTGTTGTTCATGTATTGTTGTTGTTCTTCTTTCCTTTTTGCAAACATAGAGTCTGTTAATACATGTTCTACAATGCGATTTTTGACATTGCTATTTTCCCAGGTCAGTACACCTAAATGTTCTTCATTTTAACAGCTACATGGTTAGCATTCCATAGGATGGCTGTGTTATAACTTACTTGCTTTTTCTCTATGCTAATGTTTTCTCTGTTATAAATAATGCAATCCTAAAATCCTTGTACGTGTGTCTTCATGCATTTTTTCCCTAAGTATTTCATAAGATGGATTAGTAAAAGTGCATTGAGGGTTTGACAACTTAAAATACTTATAGATATTGCCACTTTTTCTCCAAAGACTTTTGCTAGTTTATATCCTCACCTTGCATCCATGAGAGTTTCAGTTTTCCAGAAGGTATTGACGTTTTGGTCCAAGGTAATACCTTTGATATCTTTAAAAATGTTGAGGTTTCACAGTACAGAAGATGTTTGCTTTGTGGATGTTTAGGAATATTCAAGAATTCAGAAATGGCTGTGGCACTGCCCTCAGATGGGTGGGAGGAAATGGCTGCTCTTGTCAATTGCCTGGCATCCCCGCTGAGGTTAGGGTAGAAGTTTCATGATTGGCTCTGTTTTATTCGTGTTACACTCCAATCAAAATAGTTTACAAGAAAGTAGCATCCGGATAATCTTGTAGAAGAAAAGACTATGTCCTTCAAATGTGACCATTGTAGAATAAAGCTTCTGCTATCCAAGGAGAATTTGTGCCTGTGTGGTCATTGTCAAACTTGTTCTCTGGAAGAGGAAACACAGAATATTAGAAGTAGCTTTGGCTGATTCTTGCAAGAGCAATTGTAGATACTGCTGTTGGAATCACTCCTATGGTCACACATATGGCAGATACAGTTTTGAGTGAGTTTTACTATGACATTTTGTTTATTGTGTAAGGTGAGTGTTATCAACTTGCTATGGTTATTGGAGAATTTGGGAGGATTTGCTTGGTGGGAGACCAGATTTGATTGCAGGAGTGGATTATGAGGCATATTGCATCTTCGGGACTTGCATCAAGGGGATACACTGTTGACCCCCAAACCGTAGTCAAGACAGAATGGCATTTCATTGGTCGCTTCAGGCAGCTGAAACCAATCACCCTCCTCTCCAGAAACTGACCTCCAAGTATTCATAAAAATTTACTTATCCCTTGGTTTCAGAGTACAAATTCATATTTTCATTCTTTGGGTCATTTATGTAAATCAGTCCCAGTAGACCTAAAGTCCACTAAAGGGGTCAACAGAGGACATTGGACCCTTTTGTTATCTTCTCCTTTCTGTTACCCACTATGTGACCTCTCTCCAGTGGCCAATTGACCCTAAAATTCCTTTTTCTTTATGGTATGGAGGCTAACATTTGAGGTTTTTTACCTTAGTTTTGGGGAGAATGGCATAGTATTTTTTGGTGTGAGTGTAAATAATAATAATTTAAAAAATAAGATGATAATGCCCCATTTTTAAAAAGCCCTCTGTGTTTGTGCCAGATATTGCCCCTGGTGCTTTTCGTCACATTAACCAATCTCAGCTAGCCTCCTCGTCATAGACTAGGAACTGATGTTCAAAGAGATTAAACAAATGGCCAGGATTACTCACCCTAGCAGAGCAGGGTTTACATCTGTTCTGTCTTTCCTTCAATCATAACTTTTTCCACCCTAACCCACACCCGCCTATAGGGACAGCAGAAAAAGGACAAAATGTGGCATATATGGATGAGGAGACTTTTTTTTTTTTTTGGAATTGGAGTCTCACTCTGTTGCCCAGACTGGAGTGCAGTGGCCGCTCCCGGCCACTGTAGCCTCGACCTGCTGGGCTCCGGCGATCCTTCCGCCTCAGCCTTCTGAGTAGCCGGAACTACAGGCATGCGCCACCACGCCCGGCTGATTTTTTGATTTATTGTAGAGATGAGGTCTCGCTGCCCAGGCGGGTCTCGAACCGCGGGCTCAGTCAATCCACTCACCTCAGCCTCCCAAAGCGCGGGATTACAGGCTGAGTCACCGAGCCGGCTGCGAGACATCTTAAAAATAGATGATACCGTGTTCTTATCTTTTTTAAATGTCTTTAGACAATGACACTTTAGTAAATGAGGAATAAAGTGGAAAATTACTTTTTATTGATTAAAAAATAGGGTGTGGCTGGATTCTAGCTCTTCAGGAAGCTGAGGCTAGTAGGGTCACTTGAGCCCAGGAGTTCAAGGCTGTAGTGAGTTAGGATCTTGCCACTGCACTCCAGCCTGGGTGTTAGAGAAAGACCTCATCTCTAAAGAAAAAACAAGATAAAACAGTTAGTCAACTAGCTTGTGAATATAGCCTATTCTGAAATACAGGTTTATTTAGCCTTTTATATCTAACGGCTGTGCTTTGCTGACATTTTAGTACATCACGAAGACATTTTCTTCAGTGGACTAAGGAATTTATAATTGAAAGATATTCTGGTAGGTACCTATTCATAAATACCTAATGACTAATTTTGAGAACTAACTAACTGTGCAATATAAATCAACCCCAGTGAAAGAATAAGGCTTTTATAAATTAACTTGCATTTTATTCCTAGTGAGTTTGGCTGTCACTGCAACCCAAACAGACTTTGTGTTCAAGGGAGCATGTCAAAACATTGTAGCTTTAGTATGTGATTTGTTTTTCCTCTTGGTAATTTTCATTTACATCCCTGAGTGTCTGGTTGTCTGCAGGAGTGAGTCTGTTTCGTGAAACTTTTCATGGGTTTAACGTGGAACACACCGGCTCTTTTCTCTCGTTGCTGGCATATTGCCCTGAATGGGTCTCAGATTGCCTTTAAAACAGATATATGTAGTGCCTAGTCTGTGACAGGAAGGCATACTTGTTTATGGAATACCGAGTTCAAACTCTCATGCCTTTCCTGTCTGCCTCCTTGTGACACCCTTTATGCTTCTCTTAGGTTTGTCTGTCTTTAGCTTAACACTGAGTGATCTGCCCACTTTTCTGCTCAGAACCGTGCGAGGAATGACCGTTGCCCTCCGAATCAAGCCCAGACCCTGACATTCAAGGCCAGCCATGATTGAGCCCTGGCTTACCTCTGTGGTCTCATGGCTTCTCCTCCCTTCACACACTGGTCTTTCCCCAAAGATGTTCTGGGCTTTCCTTGCTCCTTGCCTTTGATTTTGCTGGTATCTACTACCGTCAATAATACCCCTCGGCGTGGGCCCCAACCAGCAGTGTGCTTCTAAGCAGACTTTCCTAGTTAATTCCCAACAATTTCACTTGGTTATAAAGTTACCTAGGAAGGAAACATTCAGGTGGCTCTGTAGAAATAAGTCTCCAGTTTGTGTCCCACAGAACACACTGAGAAAATCAAGAGACCTGCTTTGAGGGGAGGCATTCCGAAGGACGGAGAGCCCGATGGTGGATGCCGCCACTCTGTGCAGGCCACGCCCACCCAAGTTTTGTCTGTCGCGGGCTTGATCCCATCTGTCTGTGTGTCGTTGGAGACGGTAGCTGTAGAGTTGCTTCTTTTTGAATTAAACCTTTGGAAACTGTGGCAGGCACTCGAAGCAACTGGTGAGAACCAGTGGATGTTTGTGTGTGTCTGGTAAGGGTGGGGCCTGCGTGTGTAAGTGCAACAAAGTACTGGTTCTTATCCCTCTGGATTCACCAGCATTCCAGAGAACACAGAAATGCCCCGTTTTTCAGTCCCCTACTCAACTTAAAGTTGCTTTCTGCCTTTGGGCCGTTACTGACATGGGCCAAGGGCAATCATCTTGTTGAAAGTAGTCAGCAAGCCGGGCTAGGTGGCTCAGCCTGTAATCCCGCGCCTTTGGGATGCTGAGGTAAGTGGATTGCCTGAGCCCACAGGTTCAAGACCCGCCTGGGCAACTTGGCGAGTCCTCATCTCTACAATAAATAAATTAAAAAATGAGCCGGGTGTGGTAGCGCACGCCTGTAGTTCCAGCTACTTGGCAGAAGGATCCCCGGAGTCCAGCAGGTTGAGGCTGTGGTGACCGGGAGTGGCCACTGCACTCCAGTCTGGGTGGCAGAGTAAGACTCTAACTCAAAAAAAAAAAAAAAAAGTAGCCAGCACAAAGAAAAATTTGTGTAATTTAAACACATTTTAGTAAATATGCAGATACGTTTTATTTGCCAAGAATAAATGTCAGTTTATTTAGAATACTCAAGTACAAAAAAATAAAAAGTTATATACCTATCACTGTTAAGAAAATGTTAGAAACCATTAAAATGTTCTGAGAATACTAAGGCACTAAGTGCAAATATCCCTTGAAATATGAATTATCTGAATGTTTATATCTTTAATATTCAGATGATCAGTTATTTGCAAACTGTCATTTTAAGAAACATTTTATTAAAATCAGTTCATGTAATTGACTTATTATTATTATTATTTTTTAAAGCAGGATTATTTATTTATTTATTTATTTATTTTTTGAGTTGGAGTCTCACTCTGTCGCCCAGACTGGAGTGCAGTGGCCGCTCCCGGCCACTGCAGCCTCGACCTGCTGGGCTCTGGCGATCCTTCCGCCTCAGCCTTCCGAGTACCTGGAATTACAGGCATGCACTACCACGCCCAGCTGATTTTTTTATTTATTGTAGAGATGAGATCTCGCTGCCCAGGCGGGTCTCGAACCCACGGGCTCAGTCAATCCACTCACCTCAGCCTCCCAAGGCGCGGGATTACAGGCTGAGCCACCGAGCCCGGCTAAAGCAGGATTTATTGAAAGGACAGAAAAGCTCCCACAGTGGGGAGGGGATCCAAGGGGATTGCCATCATTGAATTATTTTAAGATGAAGTATTTTATGAGTATTTTCAGACACAATGTTTTACTTAGTCTGTGTCAGATTCTGAACAATCATTAAGTTGTATAAGCTGTAAATAAAGACTTCCATTTTATAGCAAAAAAAAAAAAAAAAGTAGCTAGCACGACTCAAGTGCTTACTCTGAACGGCGAGCTCTCCCTGCAGTGCCTCATTGAATCCCTCAGCTATGAAGTTAGAGACTTTATTAGTGGGCTTCGCACATAAGCAACCCAGCAGAGAGAGCTTGGGTAGCATGCCGAGGTCCTACAGCCAGTACCTAGCCTCTCCGCCAACCCAGGCTATTAAGTACCCGAGCTCATTTACTTAAATACCATACCAGTTTGCATCCCACTGATAAAGCAGGCATCTGCTGATTTTGTTTATGCAGAAATGCAAAGATTTGTCTTCCCAATCTCTGCACCAAGATAGACTGTTGAGGAATCTAGGGTGTGTGTTTTGGGGGGTATTCCACATGTCCCTGGGATATACAGAGCTTCACCCAACCCCTTTTGTGGGTGCCTTGTTCTTGTACTAGACATCTAAATGATCAAGTTGGCCTAAAACGGGACAGTCCTAACTCTTTTTATAAAGTCTTCTATGTGTGAGGAGTCCTGACTTGGGTAGGCAGGGCGGTTTTTTTCTACAGAACTCCAGGGAGTTGCTGCTTTCTCTTCGGCTAATAATGTGTCTGGTCACTGTTATGATTATCATGCCTTCATCTTTTAGAAGCTAGAGTTTATACATTTAATTTATTTTTTCAATGTTTATAATTTTTCAATGTTTAAACTTTCATGTTACTGTTAAGTTAAAAAAAAAGTGGCTTCCTTTTTTTAAAAAAGTGCTTTTAAATTTGGGTTTCATCTTGGGAGCTGAGTTTGGGTCTCCAGCACCAAGGGGCTCACTCTTTGTAGTTATGTTTGAATGAAGTCAAAGGTGACTTACTGGAACACGCCATACATTCCAGGAGAATCTTGCTGGAGGACCAAAAACTTGGGGTTATCTTTCTGCTTTTAGGGAAGCACCGAAGCAGCCTAGGTTTTTGTATCTCTCTTGGGCTTGTTTATTATCTACCAGTCTTTCCTAAGCATCGCAGAACAATTACTGTGGACGTGGGATTTTCCTTAATATAATTTTATTTGTTTTTAATAGAGGAAATGCATGCCGAAATCTGTTATGCCGAGTGTCTCCTACAGAAAGCAGCACTCACGTTTGTGCAGGTAATGAATATTTGGCTTAGAATTAGTACTGGCTGGGAAGACTGCCAGCATGGCATAGAAAAACTTGGCTTCATTTTCAGTTCTTCTGACCTAGAGTGATAATGAAAAATATTTGCTCTTCTAGGCTTGGCGTGGTGGCTCACACCTATAATCCCAGTGCTTTGGGCGGTCAAGGTGGGAGGATTGCTTGAGACCAGGAGTTTGAGACCAGCCTGGGCAACATAGCGAGACCCTGTCTTTACTCTCTCTCTCTCTCTCTCTCTCTCTCTCTCTCTCTCTCTCTCTCTATATATATATATATATATATATATATACACACACATGTATATATATACACACATAATATATTAAAAAAAATGTTATTCTGATAGATTGTATATGTTATCCTGATATATATATGACATAGATATGTTATTCTGATAGATTTTGGCTGAAAAAAGATGCGAGGGAGCTTTATTCCTACTCAAGTACGCTTAGAGTCTATTTTGAATTTCAGTTTGCTGACCTTTTTTAAAGAAACCACTTTGCAGCTGCCACACCTCATTTCTGGATACCTGTACGTGAACGGTGATTCCTCTGCTCTTGCAGCTAGCTGAGGGCCACACGCAGAGTGGCCCAGGCACAGGAGGCGTCTTTAATCCTCTGCCATCCCCTTCTTGCAGCATATGCTTCAGCCAAGTTCAGTTTGCATGCAGAGGCAGCCAGATTTCCACGCGCATTTCAGATTTGATGTTCCCCTTCTTTCTCTTCTCATTCACCTTTCTTGCTTTCATTTCTTCTTTGGAAGGGCAGTTTCAAGAAGTCACTAAGCAAAACAACGAACCCTTTCCTTACTTGGCATTTTAATTTCACCTGTCGGAACTGTTCAAGTCAGTCCCTTGCCTATTTGTGTATCTGATGATACTTCTAAAAAAAACCCCAGATTTTCACATGGAGGCCTCGTGGGTGGAAGTGATGGCTACAGTGAGGGTGAGGTAGGGTGGAGATTGTAAGGGATCAGAAAGAAATTCAGCTGTAAAATGGAAACGCTTCCTCAATTTCAATCTTTTAAATTATTTTGAGAGTTGCTTCTCCCTTTTGCTGGAGGTTGACCTCTTAGGCTGGGTTCTGGTTTTGTGAAATTGAATCAGCGTGGGTCCGTGTTTCCTAAAACCCCCCGCGTTACAAAGGCTGGTTGGTACCACCGAATGACCGTCTCAGTCAGCATCATCGTGATAGGCGTGGAGGCCCAGGTTTTTTCCTGATGTGTTTTCCAGATGGAGATTGGGCAATCACGCGTGGGACGTGAAGGCTTATTTTATATCAGGGAACCTGGAATCAAACATCTGGGAGATACCGTGATTTTTTCCCCTTCCTCACGCCCCTATTTCCAGTCACCCAATCACTTTCATATTCATACTTCCTTTGCCATTTAAATGTTTTGCAGCTCTGTCTCTTCCTCTCTGTCCTACCTTTGTTCTAGTGGAGGTGCTCACCTGCTCTTCCCTAGACCCGAGAGCAGCCTAGTGACTCTCTGTCTCTGATTTCTTTGACCTCCAGCTTATTTTCTCTTCTGCAGTTGAGTACCTGCTTGTGAATGAGACGCTGCATCTGCCTCAGCATTTAGTAGCTCTCGCTGACTATGGCAGTATTCTGTATCAGAATATTACAAATGAGGGGGTACTTTTTCAGATGAAGCCAGTGCCTCTCCTCAGATTTCCCACCTCTGCCCGCTTCTTACAGATGTCCTCAGATGCCACTGACGGGGGATGTTGCATACGTGAGTGGCACAGGTGGAGGTAGTGTCACCCTTCAGCGGTGCAGAGTTAATATGCACACGACCCAGCCCACCGTATCCTTCACTGCCTTCGTCTCTTTCACTTTCCTTCGCCTGGCCGCCTTCTGATCATTTTTGCGCTTTAAGGGCAAAATGCCGGGAAGGCTTTGTGGCCCTCTGCATGCCCTCACTTGGTGGTCTCATGACATGCGGTGCATGCCTCCGTTCTGTGCGTGACTTCCTCTCTTAGTGCATTGCATTGCTTTTGTCTGTTTTTGCCTTTGGGTGCCTGGTACAAAATAGGCATTCAGTAAGTGTTTGATGAGCCATGAAATGAAATACTGTTTTTCGAGGCATATTTTAAGCTAATTTAAGAAATTCTTTTCTGGTTGGCATTGGATCTTATGTAATCATAAGATTCCCTAAAATAAGAAGATGAACATTTAAGTTGTATAGTTAATTTTGTATCTATTGATTGTTATAATAATTAGGGCATTAAATATCTAAATAATTAATGAAATTAGTTAACTAAATTCAGGTTTTCTCTTGCTTCAGAAGATGCTTAAGTATACGAGAAATAAGTGCCAGAGCATTTTTCTGACATCAATTGACTAGAAGAACATTCTCCTTGGAAATGAGAAACATGGAATTTCTCCATTAGCACCATCTATTAGAGTAACTTCCTTCAAGAGTTTATTTGATATAATTTATTGAGAGACACTCTTAGAATCCTAGAATGCTGGCCCTGAAAATGTCATTCATCTAGGCCAACTGCCTCCATTTTATGGTTGATAATCATCAAAAAAGAAGTGAAGTGGTTTTTTCCGCCCCCCCAAAAAAACCAAAATTGCATATTAGTGACAGCCACTTTAGAAACCCAACCAGGCTGGGCTCAGTGGCTCAGCCTGTAATCCCAGCACTTTGGGAGGCCGAGGCAAGTGGATTACCTGAGCCCACGGGTTGGAGATCAGTCCAGACAAATTGGCTAGACCTTGTCTCTAAAATAAATAAAAAAATATTAGCCAGATGTAGTAACGCGTGCCTGTAGTCCTGGCTTCCTAGAAGGTTGAGGTGGAAAGATTGCTGGAGCCCAGCAAGTCAACACTGGGGTGGTTGTGAGCATGCCACTGCACTCTAGCCTGGGCGACAGATTGAGACTCTGACTCAAAAAAAAAAAAAAGAAACCCAACTAGTTATTTTTGATCCAGAAATGCGTATGAATGAAATTCACCGTGTTAAATAGACTCTTGTGTTAAAATTACCCTGTGAAAGAAGAGCCATAGTCCCATTTACTGGATGTGATGGTCTGGAAAGGTTGGCCTTAGAGAGAACCTCAAAGTCAGCTATTTTGGGTTCTGCTGAGCCCAGAAGAAAATTGTTCAGCAGATGTTGATGTTTATTAGAGTAGGTTTTGACTACATATGGCTGCTGATTGGTGAGGATTTTAAAAATATTTTCTTTTTGCTGTCCTCCACCTTGAAAGAAAAATTACAAAAAAATTTGAACATAAAGCAAGAAGAATGTGTTCATTTCAAAATTTTGCCCTTAAAAGGTAGTTTTTAAAAAATCATAAGTATGTACAACTGTGGGGACAGCTTAACATTTTTTACTAAATGGTCTAATTATTTAATTGAATTATTTTCAGGATGAAAATATGATCAACTTCATCAAAGGTGGACTCAAAATTAGAACAAGTTACCAAATATACAAGTAAGTTAAAAAGCGAGATGTATGTGGTTTTTAAAAAATGATCTGTGCTACATACCACTTTGTTCCTCAAAATTCTCATAAACGGAGTATAACTAGGTTTTTTATTCAGTGTTGATAAAAACACACTTGATTTTTGGCTGAGAATGTATTGAGTGCCACAGGACAACATAACTTAAATATAATTTTAAGAACAAACTAGTTGAAAGAAAAGCTACCTGCACAGCTTCTGACTCGATAATTGTAGTTTTTCTCTCCTTAGAACTATGTATACATTTAAAATGACAGATCTATCTTTGGTTTAGACTCTAGCACAGCACTTGCCAATAGAACTTTCTGCAGTGGATGGAAATGTTCATGTAAGTTGTCCCATAGTGCTCTCATCTTCTGTATCCTCACCAATTTTTGTCTAGTTGTTCTGTCATTTACTCTGAGCATTACAGCTTCCAACTTTGAATCTGAAGTCATCTATTTCTCCTTTAGTTCTGTCGGTGTTTGTCTCATATAATTAGGAGCTCTGCTGTTAGGCTCACATGTATTTATAAAACTGTTCCTGTCTTCCTAATGAAATGCCTGGTAATATAGCTCTGGTAATATTCATTGTCTCGAATTCTATTTTGTCTGATATTAATATGTTCGTACATACTTTTTAATTTGTCTTTGCATGGTATATATTCTTTTCTCTTTCTTTTTAGATTGGAAAATACAGTTTATTTAGAAAGTAAATTGGAGAGAGAGGAAAAGGGGATTCACCTCCCCAGGGGAGGGAAGGGGACCAAAGTTAGGAAACATGGTGGCGACCATAGCTCAAAGAGCACATGGCCACATCAGAGTCTAGTAGGGCAATGACCTATTCTTTTCATTTTAACCTTTCTTTGCTTTTTTATTTAAATTGCATTTCCTGTAGCTGCACATAGTTGGGCAGTTGGTATGTCTGTACTCGTCTCTACCGTTTTGCCTTTTCTCTTTGCCTCACCTGTTCCCTCATCTTTTTCTTATCTTCTTTTGCTTTGGTAAAACGTTTGAAAATTCCAAGGTGGTCTATATTGTCTTCTCTGCTATATCTTCTTTTAAAGTTTTTAAAAGTGGTTGTTGTAGTGATTATAATATCTTTCTTAACTTATCACACCAACCTGAAGTTAATACTGTGACACTGCACATAAAATATAAGGTCTTTGTGAAAGTGTGATTTCGTCTACCACCTGCTGTCTTTTTACTATTTTTTTTTTTTTTTTGAGTTGGAGTCTCACTCTGTCACCCAGACTGGAGTGCAGTGGCCGCTCCCGGCCACCGCAGCCTCGACCTGCTGGGCCCCGGCGATCCTTCCGCCTCAGCCTTCCGAGTAGCCGGAATTACAGGCGTGCGCTACCATGCCCGGCTGATTTTGTGATTTATTGTAGAGATGAGGTCTCGCTGCCCAGGCGGGTCTCGAACCCGCGGGCTCAGGCAATCCACTCACCTCAGCCTCCCAAAGGCGCGGGATTGCAGGCTGAGCCACCGAGCCCGGCTTTTTACTATTTTTATGATATATTGTGTAGTATACTTACATGTGTTATAGATGCCACAGTCCAGTGTCAAACTTTTGCTTCAAACAGTTGTATGTCAATAATCTTCTCTCTTTACTCATATACTCACCAGTTTTGGTATTCTTCATTCATTTCTGTTTACTTGCAGATTGAAGAACTTCCTTTAGCATTTCTTGTAGTGTGTGCCAGCTTTCAAAAAATTCCTTGTTTTAATTTATTTGAAAATATCTTTACTCTTTTGCTTTCATTTTCAAGGATAGTTTTGCTAACTGTAGTATTCTGAATTGATAGGCTTTTTTCCCCCTTCTTTCTGCCATTTAAAACTGCCATTCTCTTGTGTTAAAACCTTCATTATTCATAATCAAAAGTCAGTTATCATTTGTATTCTTGTTTCTCTATATGTAATGTGCCATTTTTTCTGTATTTTTTTTTTGAATACTGACTTTTTTTGGTATGTTTGGATCTTAGCAGTTTGACAATTCTGTGCCTTAGTGTGGTTTTGAGAAATTTTAGTCATTATGTCTTCAAATATATTTTTTTCCTGCTCCAGTCTCATTTTCTACTGTCCTTTGGAGAATCAATTACATATGTTATTCTGCCCAAATTTGTTCAATAGGTCACTGAGGTGCTGTTCACTAAAATTTTTTTCCCCAGATCAGATATTTTCCTAACATCTGGGTTATCTTGGAGTCAGTTTCTGTTGATTGCTTTTTCTCTTGACTGTATGTCATGTTTTTCTGTTTCTTTTCATGTCCAGTTTTTTTTTTTTTTTTTTTTTTTTTTTAGTTGGAGTCTCATTCCATTGCCAAGGTTGGAGTGTAGGGGGACATTCACGGCTACCCCAGTGTCAACTTGAAGGGCTCAGGCGATCCTTCTGCCTCAGCCTTCCAAATAGCCAGGACTAAAAGTGTGCGCTACCAAGCATGGCTAATTTTTTGAGTTATTGTAGAGATGAGATCTTACCAAGTTGCCCCGGCTGCCAGTAATTTTTTTATTGTACACTAGATATGGATACATTATAGGACTTGGGATTCTGTTATACTTTCTCTGTAGGGTACTGATTTTTGTTCTAGTAGCATTTAATTTGACTAAATTTAGACTTTTTACTCTTACTTTCTATTAGTGAGCCACATTTTAAATCTCCACTGCATATTTTCTGTTGTCTTGTTCCTGCTTTTTTTTTAAGCCTCCCAAGTACTCACATAATTTATTGGTTAGCAATAATTTGAATGGAGTTTTAACATATTTTTGGTTCTCTCTTCATATATTGTTCTGCCACATGTGGACATTTTCCCATTACCTTTCAGTCACCTTGAACTCTGTACTCTGACTTTTTAAGCCAATATAACTGTGACTTTCCATTTGAGTTCTAGGTACCCTGCATTTAGTGGATGGGAAGATGCTTTCAGGTGAATAGCTATATAAATAGCTCATTCAAGAATTGTTCCCTTCTTTCAAGGTTTAATTCTTCTCAGTTTCTGCCTGCTTTTTTCCCCCTTCATTTTCCATTGCCTGCAAATGTATATTTTTTATTTATTCCAAAGTTTATCATTACTGTTGGTGGGAGGGTTAATCTAACATGATCTACCCTGACATTACTGGAAGCAAAATCAAATTTTAGCATTTTAAAAGGTACATTTATTGAAAATTGTTTCATAAAATTATATTGCATTCAAAATTCTGAAAGGTGGGGGCTAGATTTAGGGCATCTAACATATTCTTTTTAGGTTTTCTCGTGATATTTTTAGAAGATATGAGAGAATGTTAAATTGAATTTTTTTTTTTTGAGTTGGAATCTCACTCTGTCACCCACGTTGGGGTGCAGTGGCATGTTCACGGTCACCGTACATAGCTTTGACCCGCTGGCCTCAGGCCATTCTTCCTTCCACTTCAGCCTTCCAAGTAGCTGGACCTGCAGGTGTGCGCCACCATGCCCAGCTAATTTTTTGATCTATTGTAGAGACAAGGTCTTGCCAAGTTGCCCAGGCTGGTCTCGAACCCCTGGGCTTAGACAGTCCTCTCACCTCCACCTCCCAAAGTGTTGGGATTACAGCCGTGAGCCACTGGGCCCAGCATATTGAATGTTAATTGCTATTCTAGTCATCAAAGCTTAAAAACACTAAAAAATTAAGATAGTTTTGTAATGACAAAGATGTACAAGCATACCTTGGAGATAATTGTGAGTTCTAGACCACCACAATAAAGCTAATATTATAATAATGTGTCATACAAATATTTTAGTTTTTCAGCACATATAAAAGTTACATTTATATTATACTGTAATCTATTAGTGTGCAATACCATTATGTCTAAAAATACAATGCTTATACCTTAATTAAAAATCCCTTATTGCTAAAAAGTACTAATGATCATCTGAGCCTTCAGTTGAGTTAGTTGAGTTTGATCTTTTTGCTGGTGGAGAATCTTGCCTTGATGTTGATGGCTGTTGACTAACAGGGTGGTTTTTGTTGAAGGTTGAGGTAGCTGTGGGAATTTATTTATTTATCTTTATTTTTTTGAGTTGCAGTCTTTCTTTTTTGCCGAGGCTGAAGTGCAGTGGCACAATCCCGGCCACCACAACCTTGATCTGCTAAGCTCAGGTGATCCTTCTGCTTCAGCCTTCCAAGTAGCTGGGACTACAGGCACGTGCCACCATGCCCAGCTAATTTTTTTGATTTGTTGTAGAGATGATGTCTTGCCATGTTGCCCAGGGTGGTCTCGAACTCCTGGGCTCAGGCAGTCCTCTCGCCTCAGCCTCCCAAAATGCTGGAATTACAGGCATGAGCAGTGTATCTAGCAGCTGTGGGAATTTGTTAAAATAAGACAACGCTGAAGTTTATCCCATCAATTGACTCTTCTTTTTGTGAAAGATCTTCTTTCATGTGATGCTATTTGACAGCATCTTTCAAAATTGGAGTCAGGCCTCTCAAATTCTGCCACTGCTTTTTCAAGTAATTTTGTAATATTCTAAATTCTTTGTTGTCATTTTAACAATGTTGACAGCATTTTTACCAGGAGTGGTGTCCATCTCAAGAAACAATTTTCTTTGCTCATCCATGAGAAGCAGCTTTCATTCAAGTTTTATCATGAGATTGCAGCAATTCAGTCTCATCTTCAGGTTTCGATTCTAATTCTGTTTTGCTGTTTCTAACACCTTTGTAGTGACTTCCTCCACTGAAGTCTGGAACCATTCAAAGTGATCCATGAGGGTTAGAATCCACTTTTTTCAAATGCCTGTTAATGTTGCTATTTTGACCCACTTCCATTGAATCATGAATGTTCTCAATGACATCTAGAAAGGTGAATCCTTTCCAGAAGGTTTCTGGTGTTTTTGTCCAGCTTCATTAGAGGAATCTCTTTCTATGGCAGCTCTAGGCCTTACATAATATATTTCATAAATCATATGTCTTGAAAGTAGAAATTACTCATTGATCCACAGGTGGGCTGCAGAATGCATGTTGTATTAGTTGGCATGAAGATAACATTAATCTCGTTGTACAGCTCCTTCAGAACTCTTGGGTGACCAGGTGCATTGTCAATAAGCAGTATTCTGGAAGGGTTCTTTTTTCTAAGCAGTAGTTCCCAACAGTGAGCTTAAGGAAGTCAGTAAACCATGCTGTAAATGGATGTGCTGTCATCCAGCTTTTGTTGTCCCATTTATAGAACACAGGCAGTGGAGAGTTGCATAATTGCTAAGTGACCTACAGTTTTTGGAATGGTATATGAGCATTGACTTCTACTTCAAGTCATCAACTGCATTGGTCCCTAACGAGAGAGTCAGCCTGTTCGATGAGAAGGCTGTTTCGTCTACATCGAAAATGTAATTTAGGATAGCTGCCTTCAGCAATGATCTCAGCTAGATCTTCTGAATAACTTGCTACAGCATCTCCATCAGCACTTGCCGCTTTACTTGGCACTTTTATGTCATGGAGGTGGCTTCTTTCTTAGAAATCATGAGCCAACCTCTGTTAGCTTCAGATTTTTCTTCTGTGGCTTCCTTTCTCTCTCAGTCTGCAGAATTGAAGAGAGTTAGGGTCTTGCTCTGGATTAGGCTTTGGCTTAAAGGACTTTTATGACTGTTTTGATCTTTCCAGACCATTATAACTTTCTCCATATCAGCAATAAGGCTGCTTTGCTTTCTTATCATTCCTGTTTTCACTGGAGTAGCACTTTTAATTTTCTTTGAGAACTTTTCCTTGCCTTCACAACTTGGGCTAGCTTTTGACCTATCTTGAGTCTCACTGTCACCCTGGCTAGAATGCAGTGGCATGATCACGGCTACCGCAGCCTCAACCTGCTGAGCTCAGGCGATCCTTCTACCTGAACCTTCCAAGTAGCTGGGACTGCAGGGGTGCGCCACCATACCTGACTAATGTTTTGATTTATTGTAGAGATGAGGTCTCGCCATGTTTCCCAGGCTGGTCTTGAACTCTTGGGCTCAGGCAGTCCTCTCGCCTCCACCTCCCAAAGTGCTGAGATTATAGGCATGAGCCACCACGTCCAGCCTATTTTGACTTTTAACTTGCCTTCCTTGCTAAGCTTAATCATTTCTAACTTTTGATTTAAATCGAGACATATGCTACTTTTCTTTTCAATTGACCACTTAGAGGCCATTGTAGGGTTATTTATTGCTCTACTTTCAATACTGCTGTGTCTCGGGATAGGAAGGCTCAAGTAGAGGGTAAGAAATGAGGGACTGACTAGTGAGTGGAGCAGTGAGAATACATACAATTATGGATTACGTTTGTTGTCTTATATGGGCATGGTTCACGGTGTCCCAAAACAATCACAAGTAACATCAAAGATCATCTACCACCGATCGCCATAACTGATGTAATACAATGAAAAGGCTGGAAATTTGCAAGAATTACCAAAATGTGACACAAAGACACAAAGTGAGCACATACTGTAGGAAAAATGGCTCCAAAATACTTTCTCAATGCAAGGTTGCCACAAAACCTTCAGTTTGTAAACAACTACATTAGCTGCAAAGTGCAATAAAGTACAGTAAAACAAAAGTATGCCTATATATGTCAGGGACATGGACCACGGACCACGAGGTTTAGAATAGACAGTGTGTGTGTGTGAACACACATGTGCTTATACACAAACAGATGTTTACCTGGGAATTTAAAATATACGAAATTCCCGTGTATACATAGGTTTCTTTCAAGGCAGTGGGGCAACATAGAGTCTTTAACAAGTGTTTTGGGGAAAGTTGTTAATTTTGGGATAAAAAGATCATTAAAACAAAAACAAATTCCATATAGATTTAATATTAAAATATTTTAGGCAGGCGCAGTGACTCATCCCTATAATCCCAGCACTTTGGGAGGCCAAGGTGAGAGAATTGCCTGAGCCCACGGGTTTGAGACCAGCCTGGGCAACTTGGCGAGACCTCGTCTCTACAGTACATCAAAAAATTAGCTGGGTGTGGTGGTGCATGCCTGTAGTTCCAGCTACATGGAAGGCTGAGGCGGAAGGATCACCTGAGCCCAGCAGGTCAATGCCGCAGAGGCCATGAGCATGCCACTGCACTCCAGTCTGGGCGACAGAGTGAGACTCTGACTCAAAAAAAAATAAAAATAAAAATAAAGAATTCTAGCTGGAAACATTAAGAAAGTATTTTTGTAGTTGTAAATATAAAGACCTTTGCTTTCTTTTTTTTTCAACCTTGGGCTGAGCCCAGTGGCTCATGCCTGGAATCCCAGCACTTTTGGAGGACAAGGCAAGTGGATTGCTTCAACCAGGAGTTTGAGACCAGCCTGGGCAACATAGTGAGAACTTCCGTCTCCAACACACACAGCACGCACACACACACACACACACACACACACACACACGAAATAATTTTAGAGTTATTACAAAAATTTCCAAATGTTCTTCATTCAAATTCACAGATACTAATATTCTGCAGAATCGCAGTGCAATTCTTAAAACCAAGAAGCTAACATTGGGATCATAGTAATACCTACTACACTGCCTGTATTCACATTTTTCCAGTTGTTCCATCAATGACCTTTTTCTGCTCCAGGATCCTGGATTGTTGTGTTTACTTGTCATTTCTGCTTCGTGTCTTTTCATCTGTAAGAGCTCCTCAGTCTTTGTCTTTCATGATGCTTATATTTTAAAAAATACTGGCCAGTCATTTTGTAGACTTCTCTAATGCTTCTCCACGATTAAATTCAGATTATGAATCTGTGGTAAGAATGTCACAGAGAAAGAACACCATTGAAAATCGGAAAGATTTGCGTGGGTGGAGCAAGAAGAAACCAGAGGACAATTGGGGAAGTTGTGGTGGGCTTTGCTTTCTTCTTTCAGCTTTCCTTGTCCCAGGTTCTAATTTATTTGGTCAATTTGAGACCATGACAGTCACACTGAAATTCAGATCATGATATCAGTAGGTACATGATGTTAATTTCTTTTCTTTTTTTTGAGTCAGAGTCTCACTCTGTCGCCCAGGTTGGAGTGCTGTGGCACTTTCACGGCCACCCCAGTGTCGACCTGCTGGGCTCCAGTGATCCTTCAGCCTCAGCCTTCCAAGTAGCCAGAACTATAGGCGCACGCCACCACGCGCGGCTAATTTATTTTTTATTTTTTATTGTAGAGATGAGGTCTCACTAAGTTGCCCAGGCTGGTCTCGAACCCACGGGCTCAGGCAATCCACTTGTCTCGGTCTCCCAAAGTGCTGGGATGACAGGCTGAGCCACCGAGCCTGGCATCTCCGTGATGTCAATTTCACAGGCTTTTTTAGCTATGACATAAAATCAGAAGAGATTGATTGACTTGACCAAATAAACAGTCATAATTTTATCATGGCAAAATACACCATAATAGTAAGCACCAATGGAAATGGAATATAAATGACTCAGGGCAAATGACAGCGTGAGATGCTCATGGGAGTCTGAATTGATTCCTCTAGATCCTTATATTTTTTGTCAACTGGAAGTCAGGCTTGCTAGGTAGGTTCAGGTTAAAAATATTTGGCTAGAATATATCACAAGTGAAGTTGCATGCTTTACACCTGCATCACACCAGGTGATACATGATCTCTTATTATTCCTTATTAACTCTCAGATATATTTGTTAATTCAATAAGCAATTCCTGATTCTTACCGATTTTCATAACTTTGTCATTTTTAGTTTGTATTTTTCTGATTAAATATTTGCCTTTTGAAGATGCTGTGAATGGGAAAGAGAGAAGCAGAGAAAATAAATTATAGTGAGAAACTGGGAAGATTTGCATGGGTGGAGCAGAGGAAACCAGAGAACCATTAGGGCAGTTGTGACGGCCTTTGCTTTCTTTTGTCAGCTTTTCTTGTTCCCAGCTCTAATTTATTTGGTCAATTTGAGGCCACAGCAGTCACAATGAAATTCAGATCTTTTTGCCAGTAGCATTTTAGTTCCTCGGCAGACAAATAGGGTTGCTGACAGGTACGTAGCAGCTGAGGAATGAAGCCTCCCAGGATGTTTGCTGTGAAACCTGGCTGGAAGCTCTCTTGGGTGATGTTGGTTCATGGGTGAACCCTCTTTTTAAGCCCAGGAAGACGAGTCCTGCTAAACACTGTACAGATGGGTGCCCCCTTTTCCCTGGATGATGATTACCCAGTGGTCTTAAGAGTAAACTCAGCACAGCATCACCTATGTAAAAACTGTGTGGTATATTGGCTAATAGCATCTATTTTATGGCATATAAGTGTGAAATTTGATTTAATATTTATTTTCAAAGTCGTGGTGAACTTACACTGTAACTTTTTTTCTTCATTCCAGAGAATGTCTTTCTACTCTTCATGAAATTCAGAAGAACAAACTTGAGCAGGAATTCTTCTATGAGTTTGAAGGGGGTGTCAAGCTTGGCACTGGAGCCTTTAATTTGGTGAGGAAATAATTATGTAGAAACCAGAATCTTTTTTTTTTTTTTTTTTGAGTCAGAGTCTAACTGTCACCCAGGCTGGAGGGCAGTGGCACAGTGCTCATGGCCACCATAGCCTAGACCTGCTGTGCTCCAGTGATCCTTCCGCCTCAGCCTTCCAAGTACCTGGAACTATAGACGCACACCACCTCGCTCGGCTAATTTTTTTATTTATTGTAGAGATGAGTCTCACCAGGTTGTCCAGGCTGGTCTTGAACCCACGGGCTCAGGCAGTCCCGTCACCTCAGCCTCCCAAAATGCTGGGATTATAGGCTGGGCTACTGAGCCCGGCCTGTTGTTGAGTTCTTACTGCGCCTGGCCAGAAACCAGAATCTTTTGCTGAAGCACTCAAGGTTTTCAGTGCCTCCTTCTCTTCTGCGTTTGTTCGTTATCCTGAACCTCTCCTTGGGCTGGGTTGACAAGTGGCTGGAGTGGGATCAGCTTTCCTGCCTTGTGACCCACTATAGTCTTTGGCCAGTGTGTGTCATAAAGTTCCGCGCTTGCTCAAAGTCGCTTGGGACTGCACAGTGTAAGGGAAGTGTGTGACACTGCACGGACTAGTAAGGTTTTCGTTAACAAGCAACAGTGGAATCCGTTTCCATTTCCACATCAGAAACATTGTTACAATGACAGTGAGGCTCTGGAACTGAAAACAGGTGAGGGAGGGATAGTTCTTGAGGAACGATTTTTGGTGATCTGCAGGGGAATGAAGAGTGTGAGTAGAAAGTGAAATTCCAATGTAATATTCAGAGATTTTGAAATTTAATTTAATTTTTTATTTGGAGTCTTACTCTGTCACCCAAGTTGGAGTGCAGTGACAGGCTCACAACCACCACAGCCTCAACCTGCTGGTTCAGGCGATCCTTTTGCTTCACCTTTGCTAGTAACTGGAACTACAGGCGTGTGCCACCATGTCCGGTTAATTTTTTGATTTATTGTAGAGATGGGGTCTCGCCATGTTGCCCAGGCTGGTCTTGAACCTGTGATGCATTTGTCAAGCAGTCCTCTCGCCTTCACCTCCCAAAGTGCTGGGATTACAGGCGTGAGCCACTGTGGCTGGCTTTGAAATTTTATCAAGGTTTGCCTGGAATTGGTGAGAAAATAATGTGAATCATACACAAAAGTGTATGGTGTCACCATGGCCACTTTGTTCATGAGCCTTTTGGGTGATGACTGGGTGGTTGGCTGGGGAAAGAAGCTGACTGGTATCCACAGAACAGGTCATCCTACCCACTTGACTGTTAAAGTCCTCCTCTATTAGGTAACCCTTTGGTGAGCATTCACATGGGATGCAACTAACTTCCCATTTCCTGGCCATGCAGAAAAATCACTCCATATGCATATTCCGTAAGAGCTCCTTGTCACCACTTTTTAGCCATGTTCCGGCCAAGTCCTTGACTGTTTAGTCAAACCTTGGACCCCAGCCCATGAATGAGTATACAAGGATGCCAGAAAAAATTGTATACACGTTTTCAGTATGACGTTTGCTCAAAAGTTGGCGTTAATCAAATGAATGCTAGCATCACTGTGCAATAGGCAGGACCATCAAAATAATGGAAGCATCGTTGAGTGAACGTCATACTACACATTGCTACCGTAATTTAATTCAACTTCAGGAAGTAATAGCTAGATAACATCTCTTAAAATGTGTATACTTTTTTCTGACGCCTCCATGTAAGTGCACATCTGGCCATTTCTTTTTCCAAGCCAAGTATACAACCAAGGTCTTATCCACTGGGAGATTTTCCCCCTGCCATTGCCCTTCAGAAATGTCTCAGACGAGCTGTAGTCCTGCGTCTGGCCACTTCCGGATGGTTCCTACACATCACATCGAATACAGCAGATTTTAGCTTTCTTGAGATGGAAGCTAGAAGAAGCCTTGACTGGATGGGCACTGGGGGGTTGCCTTCTCATCACTTTATTACACCACATAGAAGGTGCCAGGAGTTTTTAGAGAATCCTGGAACGGCCAGGCTTAAAAAATCTTTTTTTTGTTTGTTTGTTTAGGTTCATTGTCTTAACTAAATGAAACTAATTCATAAATGATGATTACAGTATGTGATGATGGAGATATATCTGGTGATTTAATTTTTCATATTATTAAAGCATTAGAGCTGTAAGTTATTGGGAGTTTAACATTTGTCTACAGTTAAATACATGTAAAGGTTTTTTTTTTTTCTTCCTTTTACAGATGCTGTCCCTTTTACCAGCAAGGATTATCAGACTACTAGAATTTATTGGATTTTCTGGAAATAGGGTACATGTTTAATTTTACCTTAATTTTGACAAGGAAGATCATTTATTGAATATACGGGCAATGCAGCCTGTCCTTCAACCAGCATGATAGTTATTGTCAATTTGTTTGCTGGACAATAAAGAGCCATTGGTCCTTGATTATATTTTTCAGGAGTTAGACATTATTTTTCTGTTGAAAGTTAAAATTTTTCACCTTTGTTTCCTAAATTCTGTGACTAAAAATTATGTTTTACTACTATTACTGCTTATTTGATCTTTATTACTCTTGTGTGGGTAAAATGTGCTTCCATAACATTGTTGCAACCACCAAACTGTCTTCTGTAGAATGAAGAAATTAGGCTAGATTTCCATGTCTAATATTTTATGATTTGAATGGATCAAATAGCATGGATTCAACATAGTTCCATTATTTTGTATTTCCATATGTTTTTCAAGTTTCACTCTAAAACTAAGTGAGAAAATTTGTTTTCTATGAGTTTTAGTCATTAAGTTTCTGTGCGGTTGTGGTTTTGTAGTGAGTATGTAACATTTGTTAATCATAACACTTAATATGGTATTCCAAGAATTGTCTCATGGTAAAAGCTATCTCTGTCAGTCAAGAGCAGGTTTTGAGAAATGTATGGGAACAAGTATAAGAAGTTGTAATTTTTTTCCTGCTTATTCCACTTTCCATGATTTTCATGAGCCATTGTGTATTTATGGTCATCCCTTTGTGATATGTTGTCTACTGTGACTCTATTTCATGGTCATCCTTCTCCTTAGGCAACAACTTCTACCTTATTCCTTCAGATGTTCCAACTTGCTTGCCTCTTGAAAAAAGTCCAAACGATAACATGGCTTCTGATTCTAGTCAGTGTTTCTGGCCTTACACCTGTGTGCCTTGCTGTCTCAGTCCTCTTGTTAAATTGAGCAATTAACGGGCCCTGTGCTTCCCTGTTGCTGTGCTTCTGCTGGTCTCTGTTTTGAATATTCCCTTCCACCGGCCTCCTCCCAAGGAATTTTCTCTCAAGACTCCCTCAGTTCACTAGTTTTAAGGCGAGTGCCATTTATCCCAAGAGACTTTTCCTCATACTCCCCCAATGAAGCTCAGCCATTCCTAACTTTCAGAACCATTTATGTATCTTATGATGCTCACCATTTTCTTATAAAGTTCAGTGTTCATATACTGTCTTCCCTATTTGATGGAAATACCTTTGAGGATATAGAATCATATCTGTTCATACCCACCGGAGTGCCTTGCAATGAGATCCTTAATATGTTTTTAATGAATTCATATTTTTATCAGAGAAATACAGCATTCCTGTGAAATGAATACTACCTTTTCCTCTCCCCAGAATCACATGATATAAAAGGATTTATGAGATTGTCTTACGCCAGGTTGAAATGTAAAGTCTGTTTCTAGTTAGACATTACCACTATTCTAAGCTCTGGAAAAATAAACTCCACCTCCATGAAGGGCGGGGATATATGAGCTAGCATTTTAAAGATTCTGAATGTAATTTTTCAGGTTTGTTTTGTATGTTCTTCTCCTTCTAAAATGCTTTGAATTCCTGCAGGAGTTGGGGCTCCTGCAGTTACGAGAAGGTGCATCAGGAAGAAGCATGAGGTCTCCACTGTGTTGCTTGACCATCCTTGCTTTTCATACCTACATCTCCCTAATCCTTGGTAAGGTCTGATGACACTGTGCGCCACTGAAAGTTGATTATCTTTCATCTGAATAAGTAAATGTTTAGAAAAATCTGTAAGAGCTAGGAGTCTATTTCTGTGTACTTTTTCTGAGTAAAAATGGAAAATAGTGACATTTGCTGTAGTGACATTTGGCAGAAGGAATGGGGTGGTTTCTTTCATTGAATATTTTTCATCTGTTCTCAGCTAAAATTTCTATATTAAAACAATCTGTTTTCTCATACATAAGATTTGTTTGCAGAAAATGAGATTTTTGGCTAAAATAAATTAATATTGCTATTAAAATAAAAAATTCCAGTTAGGAATCCAAGACAGCCCCCTTTTTTCTTAAGAATTAGTCTGAGCCGGTTTCTCACACCTAAAATTCCGGCACTTCGGGAGGTGGAGGTGAGAGGATTGCCTGAGTCCAGGGATTCGAGATCAGCCGGGGCAACTTGGCGAGACCTCATCTCTATAATAAATCAAAAAATTAATTGGGCATGTTGGCACACACCTGTGGTTCCAGCTTCTTGGAAAGCTGAGGTAGAAGGATCTCCCGAGCCCAGCAGGTCGAGGCTGTGGTGGCCGTGAGCGTGCCACTGCACTCCAGCCTGGGCGACTCAAAAAAAATAAAATAAAATTAGTCTGTCTTAGAGCTTTTTAAAACTAAAGTCATGGATGGAACTTGTCTTTTATTTCGTGTCCCAGACATAAAAATGACAAAAAATAGTTTTTTTCTTTTCTACCTAGAGGTCTTCCCTGTATGTTAATGAAATGTGGATTGTTAGTTATAAATATCCACCGTGTTTCACGGAGACTGAGGCTTTTCCTGTTACATTTCTAGGTACAGGAGAAGTGAATGTTGTGGAAGCAGAGCGTCTCCTTGCACCCTTCCTCCAGCAGTTTCCAAATGTACGCTTAGCATTTCAAGTGCATGTTTCAGCCCTAATTAATCAGAAGCGTAGACGGTTGAACGGTGTGTTTCTTCCTTTCCTCACAGGGCTCACTCATGCTGTTTTATCATGCCCGAATAGAGCTGCTGAAAGGAAATATTGAAGAGGTAATTTATTTGGCGGGATTCATTTGGGGGAATTGTCTGTATGGTGGGGTCGCATTACATGCTTGTGCAACAAAGGCAGATTTAGCTCTACAGACTAGACAGAAATAAAGGAAAAATAAATATAATCTGAAAAACCAAACTTTTAATTTGTGTATATAATCTACTATATATACATTCTTTTATATATGGTAGACTGTTGAATGTGGCCTGCATTTACATATAAAGTATGTGAGACAATTCAGGGTAGATATACAAAATAACAGTCGGGCAATCTCTGGGTTTTCTTTTCTTTTTTTTTTTAGATTAAAAATTATAGTTTATTTAAAAGTAAATTAGGCCGGGCTTGGTAGCTCAGTCTGTAATCCCAGTGCTTTGGGAGGCCGAGTTGAGTGGATTGCCTGAGCCTGCGGGTTCGAGACCTGCCTCAGCAAGTTGGCGAGCCCTCATCTCTACAAAAAATCAAAAATCAGCCGGATGTGGTAGTTCCGGCTACTCGGAAGGCTGAGGCAGAAGGATCGCCGGAGCCCAGCAGGCTGAGGCTGTGGTGGCCGGGAGCGGCCACTGCACTCCAGTCTGGGCAACAGAGTGAGACTCCAACTCAAAAAAAAAAAAAAAAGTAAATGAGAGAGAGAAAGAGAAGATTCACCTCCCCAAGGTGGGGGAGGGGGCTAAAGCTAGGAAGCGTGGCGACAGCCGTAGCTCGAAGAGCACACGGCCACACCGGAGTCTAGCAAGGGAGTGGCCTCTGGGTTTTCAAAAAATGTTTACCATGATCACTTTCTGCATTACGTTGACTTTGGAATCTTGCCCCTGCATAAGATGCAACTGCACTCTACTACATGTGGGCTTCTCATCAAAGGAAATTATTCACCGGTTCCCTCGAAAAAGGGAACATTGCAGTCAGAAGTAGAAGAATGGGCACCCACTCATAGAAATACATTCACAAATAATTTTCTTCCACACAAATGGGATCAAAAGTGTGTTTTTCTGTGATTTGTTTTTCTCTGTTTACAAAACATCTTGGATCTCTTTCCAGGTCAGTATATCTAAATCTTTTTTTTTGTTTGTTTTGATGGCTAGGTTTCATTTCATGGAATGGAAATACTGTAATTATTAAAATGGTCCATTGTTCATAGATATTTTGCCACTATCTGCAGTGCTTTTGTAAACATCGTTGTATGTGTGTTTCTGGTATATTAATATAATGTATATTCTGAGTCTTAGAATTTCTGGACCAAAACGTGTTTGCATTTTGACTAATCCAGCCAAATTGCCCTTCTTACTTAAGGTTATTCCACCTTAAACTCCTGCAAAGATATGAGAATACTTGTTTTCAATATTCATTGCCAACTCTGGACAGTATCCATCTTTTTAATTTTTGCCCATGTGATGGCTGAAAAATGAGAATCTAACTTTTACATTTATATTGCCTAGTTTACAAATTTATTCACATGTATACTCGCCATTTGTATATATTTTTTCCGATTTGCCTTTATATATATACATATATTATGTCTTTGTCAATTTTCCTGTTGACGTCTTAAAGGATTTTATAAAATTGTCTGATAGGGAGTTAATCTTTTTCCAGTAATGTAGGTAGTAATTTTTTCTCCCAGTCTGTCACTTTTGTTTAAAGTGTGATTTGCCCAATGAGAATTCTTACTTTATTATTATCAGTCTTTTCTTAAGGAACTTCTGTGTTTTATTTCTTACTTGGAAAGACACTTCCTCACTCCTACATTATAAAGTGCCAAAGCCCTTTGCAGCGTCAAATAAAGATACAGATATTAACTTTATCATTGCATATAAGGAAAGGAACATGTCATCGTATTGAGTGGTTTAATGAGTGAGATAATTTTGTCCTTTTTGTACAAAGCATTTTATGTATTTTTCCATTAGGTTATTATCTCCTTGTCTAATGTCTGGATGATCAGCTTTATGCAATTGACTTATAGGCACAAGAGATATTTAGAAAATGCGTTTCAGTTCAAGAAGAATGGAAACAGTTTCACCATCTTTGTTACTGGGAGCTCATGTGGATTTATGTCTTCCAACAAAACTGGATGCTGGCATATTACTACTCAGATCTGCTCTGCAAAGAGAGTAAATGGTCCAAGGTAAAGTGTGGTGCTTTCATTAATGTTGTTTGTTTGCTCATCTGTGGCCAGGATGATTTCCATTTAGGACTGTTTGTTCAGTAGTCTGACACACACTGTTTTCTCAGCCTAGAGATCCATAAAAGGAGGAAATGTGCATTAAGTGTTTACTATTTACAGTCAATGTCCTCAGCATTACATGCTTTTTTTTTTTGGTAGAGACAGGGTCTCACCGTGCTGCCCAGGCTGGTCTGGAACACCTAG